>ONZH01000681.1:0-100153 GCA_900303285.1 Rhinella marina | reverse complement strand
AACGCAAAGTACAGTGCCAATGAAAAGGCTTTTTTTTTTATATATTTCTAGGTACACAGCCGTGTACTAACAGATCAGACGGTGTGTATGAACACTACGTATATACAATTATTTTGCAAGAGAAACGCAAAGTACAGGTGCCAATGAAAAGGCTTTTTTTTTTTATATTTCTAGGTACACAGCCGTGTACTAACAGATCAGACGGTGTGTATGAACACTACGTATATACAATTATTTTGCAAGAGAACGCAAAGTACAGGTGCCAATGAAAAGGCTTTTTTTTTTTTATATTTCTAGGTACACAGCCGTGTACTAACAGATCAGACGGTGTGTATGAACACTACGTATATACAATTATTTTGCAAGAGAACGCAAAGTACAGGTGCCAATGAAAAAGGCTTTTTTTTTAATATATTTCTAGGTACACAGCCGTGTACTAACAGATCAGACGGTGTGTATGAACACTACGTATATACAATTATTTTGCAAGAGAACGCAAAGTACAGGTGCCAATGAAAAGGCTTTTTTTTTTTATATTTCTAGGTACACAGCCGTGTACTAACAGATCAGACGGTGTGTATGAACACTACGTATATACAATTATTTTGCAAGAGAACGCAAAGTACAGTGCCCAATGAAAAGGCTTTTTTTTTTTATATTTCTAGGTACAGCCGTGTACTAACAGATCAGACGGTGTGTATGAACACTACGTATATACAATTATTTTGCAAGAGAACGCAAGTACAGGTGCCAATGAAAAGTGCTTTTTTTTTTTTTATATTTCTAGGTACACAGCCGTGTACTAAACAGATCAGACGGTGTGTATGAACAGCTACGTATATACAATTATTTTGCAAGAGAACGCAAAGTACAGGTGCCAATGAAAAGGCTTTTTTTTTTTTATATTTCTAGGTACACAGCCGTGTACTAACAGATCAGACGGTGTGTATGAACCACTACGTATATACAATTATTTTGCAAGAGAACGCAAAGTACAGGTGCCAATGAAAAGGCTTTTTTTTTTTATATTTCTAGGTACACAGCCGTGTACTAACAGATCAGACGGTGTGTATGAACACTACGTATATACAATTATTTTGCAAGAGAACGCAAAGTACAGGTGCCAATGAAAAGGCTTTTTTTTTTATATTTCTAGGTACACAGCCGTGTACTAACAGATCAAGACGGTGTGTATGAACACTACGTATTATACAATTATTTTGCAAGAGAACGCAAAGTACAGGTGGGCCAATGAAAAGGCTTTTTTTTTTTTATATTTTCTAGGTACACAGCCCGTGTACTAACAGATCAGACGGTGTGTATGAACACTACGTATATACAATTATTTTGCAAGAGAACGCAAAGTACAGGTGCCAATGAAAAGGCTTTTTTTTTTTTTTTATATTTCTAGGTACATCAGCCGTTACTAACAGATCAGACGGTGTGTATGAACACTACGTATATTACAATTATTTGCAAGAGAACGCAAAGTACAGGTGCCAATGAAAAGGCTTTTTTTTTTATATATTTCTAGGTACACAAGCCGTGTACTAACAGATCAGACGGTGTGTATGAACACTACGTATATACAATTATTTTGCAAGAGAACGCAAAGTACAGGTGCCAATGAAAAGGCTTTTTTTTTATATATATTTCTAGGTACACAGCCGTGTACTAACAGATCAGACGGGTGTGTAGTGAACACTACGTATATACAATTATTTTGCAAGAGAACGCCAAAGTACAGGGTTGCCAATGAAAAGGCTTTTTTTTTTTTTATATTTCTAGGTACAACCAGCGTGTACTAACAGATCAGACGGTGTGTATGAACACTACGTAATATACAATTTATTTGCAAAGAGAAACGCAAAGTACAGTGCCAATGAAAGGCTTTTTTTTTTTTATATTCTAGGTACACAGCCGTGTACTAACAGATCAGACGGTGTGTATGAACACTACGTATATACAATTATTTTGCAAGAGACGCAAAGTACAGGTGCCAATGAAAAGGCTTTTTTTTTTATATTTCTAGGTACACAGCCGTGTACTAACAGATCAGACGGTGTGTATGAACACTACGTATATACAATTATTTTTGCAAGAGAACGCAAAGTACAGGTGCAATGAAAAGGCTTTTTTTTTTTATATTTCTAGGTACCACAGCCGTGTACTAACAGATCAGACGGTGTGTATGAACACTACGTATATACAATTATTTGCAAGAGAACGCAAAGTACAGGTGCCAATGAAAAAGGGCTTTTTTTTTTATATTTCTAGGTACACAGCCGTGTACTAACAGATCAGACGGTGTGTATGAACACTACGTATATACAATTATTTTGCAAGAGAACGCAAAGTACAGGTGCCAATGAAAAGGCTTTTTTTTTTATATATATTTCTAGGTACACAGCCGTGTACTAACAGATCAGACGGTGTGTATGAAGACTACGTATATACAATTATTTTGCAAGAGAACGCAAAGTACAGGTGCCAATGAAAAGGCTTTTTTTTTTTTATATTTCTAGGTACACAGCCGTGTACTAACAGATCAGACGGTGTGTATGAACACTACGTATATACAATTATTTTGCAAAAGAACGCAAAGTACAGGTGCCAATGAAAAGGCTTTTTTTTTTATATTTCTAGGTACACAGCCGTGTACTAACAGATCAGACGGTGTGTATGAACACTACGTATATACAATTATTTTGCAAGAGAACGCAAAGTACAGGTGCCAATGAAAAGGCTTTTTTTTTTTAATATTTCTAGGTACACAGCCGTGTATTAACAGATCAGACGGTGTGTATGAACACTACGTATATACAATTATTTTGCAAGAGAACGCAAAGTACAGGTGCCAATGAAAAGGCTTTTTTTTTTATATATTTCTAGGTACACAGCCGTGTACTAACAGATCAGACGGTGGTATGAACACTACGTATATACAATTATTTTGCAAGAGAACGCAAAGTACAGGTGCCAATGAAAAGGCTTTTTTTTTTTATATATTTCTAGGTACACAGCCGTGTACTAACAGATCAGACGGTGTGTATGAACGCTACGTATATACAATTATTTTGCAAGAGAACGCAAAGTACAGGTGCCAATGAAAAGGCTTTTTTTTTTATATTTCTAGGTACACAGCCGTGTACTAACAGATCAGACGGTGTGTATGAACACTACGTATATACAATTATTTTGCAAGAGAACGCAAAGTACAGGTGCCAATGAAAAGAACAGCCGTGTACTAACAGGTCAGATGGTGGGTATTTACACCTGGTATACAAAAAGGGTATTGCAGGCACACAGAACCCAGAACACTAGAGCCAAATAAACTGTATTTAAAAAAAAAAAAATTCACAGCCGTATACTGCCAGATCAGATGGTGCATATACACACTAGGTATATAACAGGGTTTTGCAGCCAAAAAGAACGCAGAACAGTAGTGCCAAATATAGTTTTGTATGTAGCAGAGCACCTAATACACCACTAATGCCTCTCTCTGTCCCTACTCCAGCAGCTATCCCTGAATACAGCAACCGTTCTCTGCAGACTGTATATTGTAGTAAAGCTATCACTGTACTGCACTATAGTAGCCCTGATAAGGGCTTTTAATCACGCTCCTGCCTGTCCAACAGCTAAAACCTATCTGTCCCTTCTCCAGCCTCTGTCCCTGACTAAGTTCACGCAGCATATGCGAACGAGCAGGAAGAGCTGAGTTTTTAATATTCGAGGTCACATGGTTTTTCCAGCCAATCCATGTAGACGCTGTTTTCGCGCTGCCAGCGTGCTCCGCGGGCCTGTCATACCCCCCCGCATGTTGATTGGTGAAAAAAGAGTGCCAGGGAAGGTGGGAGGGGAAACGAATTCTAAGTGCGCCATCGCCGTTATACTCGATTGAAATCGAGTATGCCGAATAGCGTAATATTCGATCGAATACCGGCTCGATCGAACACTACTCGCTCATCTCTAGTTTTTAGCTGATTTTTTTTCATTTGGGGAAAACCATAAAAAAAATTTAAAAAGTCAGTTGTTTTCATACTCTAGCTCCTTATTCCTTAAATATGCTAACTAACACCAAAATAAATTATAAAAACATATTCCCTATTTTGTGTTGGTCATTTTGATCTGTAATTTGTAGAGGTTCTTGTGAACAGGGCTATAATGACAACTGTTTTGGTCAGTGTGGGCTTTTTTATTTTTTTTTATTTGTATTTCATATATATTTAACTTTTTTATTTTTATTTATATAATAGGTTGATAAAGAGGTTCCTAAAACACCTCTGGGGAACACTGATTTTTTTTTTTTTTTTCACTTTTTCCACTGTAACTGGGGCATCCAAGAGAGCCCCAGTTACAGAGAAAAACAGGCCTCTGTGGGGGCATTTGACAGAGGCAGTGTTGATCATGGTCTGTTGGGTGCATTAGAGGAAGTGGCATAGCCGCATCCTCTATTTCCTGCATAGCACTCATTGAGAGCTAAGCACCAAGCAAATAAGAAGCTGTAATAAACTGCCTATGTCAAGGATGGCCAACCTGCGGCTCTCCAGCTGTTGAAAAACTACAACTCCCAGCATGCACAAACTGCCTAAATCAGTCTACAGCAGGGCATGGTGGGAGTTGTAGTTTTACAACAGCTGGAGAGCCACAGGTTGGCCATCCCTGGTTCTATGTCTTCTACTCTGGGTCTCTGATGGCCAGGGACCTGCTCTGCTTCTGCTAGATAGCACGTACATGTCCGGCGCACCGGATTAA
This sequence comes from Rhinella marina, assembly GCA_900303285.1. NCBI lineage: Eukaryota > Metazoa > Chordata > Amphibia > Anura > Bufonidae > Rhinella > Rhinella marina. The sequence continues at coordinate 95,398 of ONZH01000681.1, read as the reverse complement.
AGCCCAGCACCAACCACTGTACATGTACGATGCTTGGTCACTATCAGATTAAAGGAAATGTGTCATCAGAAAAAGACCTATTGTTTTAATCATGTTTTTATGTTTAACATATTTTAAAGAATTTTGAATGATGTTATTTTTAATTTTCACTGTCACTATCTATATGTAAACAAAAATCCGTAAAATCATACAGTTTTCCCACTGACTACTATGTCTAATAATAAGCGTAACAATATCACCTCTGTGTATAGATAAGACAGGATCCACCATTCATCACACATGACTCCATCCATGTGAAGGATTACAGTTGGGGATCGAAAGACAGAAGAAGAGATCCAGGGAACATAGGGGAGCAAGTGAGTATGATTTTTTTCAACAGATACAGCAGCCTTGGATTCAAACTTAAAAATGTGCAAAAACCTGGAAAACTTCTTTAGGCTACATGTACACGACCGAACCGTGTTTTTCGGCCTGCAAATTGTGCGTCCGCAAAACACGGATGCGCCAATGTGCGTTCTGCAATTTGCGGAATGGAATAGGCCGCCCATTCTAGAAATGCCTACTCTTGTCCGCAAAATGGACAAGAATAGGACATGTTCTATTTTTTATTTTTTTTTGCGGGGCCATGGAACGGAACAATGGATGCGGACAGCACATGGAGAGTAGTTCTTATCTTTTGTGGCCCCACTGAAGTGAATGGGAGCTGGCTGTGCATGAGTGCCTATGTGCGCTCCCACTGTTCCAGCCACCAGCGTCGGCCTTTTCCTATAGTATGTCAGCACGACCACCACTGGTGGATTGCAGATTAGTCGTAAAACAAGCAGTGTATAATGTGATGAAAAAATGAATCAAACTAGCAAAGGAAGCAATATGGATAATCACAATAAATTAGTAAGTGGCTCATATTAACTTTCTCTACGTGATAAATGCCATTTGCTGAAGTAACGCAACCCCTTTAAGGGTAATTTCACACTTAGGATTTTAAGGAATTTTTTTTGTGTTGTTTTTTCTGACATTTTACTTTTGTTTTTTTTTTTATTTTTTTAATGCTGCCATCAGATGTTAGCTGAAAGTCAACATGGAAATCTAAAAAACACACTGCAAACAATGGATTTTTGTGTGAATTAGTTTTTCAGACCATTTGATTCACCAAAGGAAAAAATCCATGTTTAAAATGTGTGAATAAAAACTCCACAAAACTGGTTAAAAAAAACATTTATGATGCTTTTTACAAGACAAAAAAATTAATGTGAAGAGAGAGAAAAAAATACTTTTCCAGATGTAAGTGGGAAACAAGTAATGTGAAAATAAATGCACATCAAACCTGTTGCTTATCAGCAGTGACATCATCTTCATCTCCAAAGTCTTGCAGCCCTTGAGCTATATCATTCCCAGTCACCAGGACCTCAATTTACACCTGCTGGGATAGGATGAGCTGGTTTTCGTGCATAGATAAGTAAAGTATTATGTTGGGATTAGGTAAAAATGTACCTGGAAGGAGGTGCAGGCAGCAGGACAAATAAGCACAGCGGGTGGTCCTGGAATTAGCAGAAAGTAGTTAACTAATGACATTGATTTGACAGACGCTACAAGTCAAGTCAGTTCAAATAAGTTACCTCTATTTACTAATAAATCTATATTATTTCTTATTATTTAAATCTGTATTATTTCTTACTGTTCAGTTGCATCTACATTTTGAGGAGTATTTCTGGTCACAACATCTGAGGAAGAACTTACAGCCAGTCGTACAGTCATGTGATCCCAGCTGGAAGGGTAAGTACTGCTGAAAGTGTATTATCTAACCAGGTTAGCTGATAGATTCAGTACAAAACGCCGGCCCTAATAAATCTCCCCCTCTCATATTCACATTCACAAATGACTATTCAATATGACCAAAAATGAGACACATCTGTGTCTGTGATGCTAAGATGGTCAGTGGTTCATCCATGAAGATGTCCGTGAAGGATCCGTATTTGGTCTGTGTGCCCTCCGTGTGTCATCTATATTCTACGAGCACTGGTGGGCTGAAAATTAGTTTCAGACACATCTCGTGCCATTGGTCCAGTGAAAATCGCTGACAGAACAGGGATGCCATCACAGACCCATAGACTAAGTGAGGGATCCGTAATCACAGACAAAAATAGGGCACAGTCCATGGAAAACTCTACAATGACATCATACCTGCATTATATTTTCACGTGATGTCATTGTATGATTCCAATATTGAGACGTTAATGTGTGACCTATCTGAATACAATGGGGGGAATTTATCATGAGGGGAATATTTAAAATCAGTTTTGTTGAGTCTGTGTTGTACTTTATGCCACATTTATCAAATGTCTCATGTTGTTTGATAAATTTGACTTATCTTTAAACACTTTTCTCTAGAAAAGCTCCTCCAGTTTTCCCACTCCACCCTTCTACTGGAGTGAGATTGCAACTTTTTTGAAACTTTTTTTTTAAAAGAGTCTCAACAATAAATCTGGAGTGAACCTCATTAACATAGCTAACCACACCCACTTCCCCACTTATATTTCAAAACTGGAGTGAGTGGTATAAAAATGCAAAAAGTCACAACATTTTTCGCAAGTGAAAGTCAGAAAAGCCTAATTTTTCCTCAGAATTCTGAAGTGAAGACATGATAAATCAGGGTCAGTGACTGGTCCACTGTGCCCATTATTCCATCATTATTACATCACTGTGTACAGGACTGTGACATCATTTTCCCTGTACTATAACATCAATGTATCCATTAGCCTTGTGTATGATGGAGACCAATCTCAAGCTTTTCTAAAATGTTGCTAAAAGTGTTCATGGTGGAATGGAATGGTTATGCCCCTGGACTATTTTCTGTTATTTTATGACAATTACCTGGGTTTTTTTTTTATTACCTGGGACAACCCCTTTAAACATTTACAATTGTTATATTCTACCCTGTAAGTATTGCAGTGATATAGCATCCAATGAAACATGGAAGTGTATATTTTTCTTCTATCACTGACCACACTAGACAAGCTGCAGCTGAAGGAAAGGCCACAGGAGGGGGTGACCTGTCCCTCGATTACTGAAGCTTCCCATGACTAAAAGTAGCTCTGAGCTAGACTCATCCCTAAAGTATGAAGTGCTCAGCTCGAAATGCATTAGCCTTTTCCCGGAGTAATCAGCACACTTACTTACATGAAGAATTTCCTAATCACTGAAGAGCACTTGAGAATTAAGATTTGGTTACAGATGAAGCGAAATCAACAAAACAAAAATAAACCTATTAGCTGTCAAAACAAAACAACAAATTTGTTAGGTCGCACCAATTAGTGGCCTGAGGTGACAGAGCTTTATAAGATACCTGTGTGATTTTGGGATTAGGAATGTTCCTGAAATCTGTGCATTTAAGTGGCCTCACTACATGTACACCCAGGCCGGCACTTAGCACGATGCGTTCCGTAATGATGTAAACCCCTCAAGTTAAATGCAAGTACACTCATTAGTTAGGCATGTCAACGAAAATTGTAATTTTACCATGTGTTCGAAAAATGTGATCATTTTCTTATCACCGTCTGGAAAACACCATATTAGCACCTTCATCTAAAAGATATGTTGGAGCTAATTACCTGTAAATGGTGTAAATAAAGGCTTAATGAAAGCTGGGTCTGCGAGAAGGTTGTAGTTTCCATTTTATAGATTTATATATTGAATTAAATGTAAATGGTTATTACTTGTCTATTCAAAAAAAATTCTAAACATATTTCCAAGGCTTTGGCTGAAAGATATTTAATAGGATTGATGATAATGCATACCGGCAATGGATAAATGCAATGCAGCTATGCTAAGGAAGAGTTTGGATCATGTCATCCAATTCCTGAGCCTTATACAAAATGGGTATCAAAGTCAAAGACAGGGCTGGGACAAGGTATCTTGGTAACCTGGACGGAGCAGGCAAATTGCGCCCCCGCTCGCTCCCCTCCAAAAAAAAAAAAATCAATTTAAAGTGACCTTACTTACAAATAAAGATATTAAAACACATTTGAAAAGAAGCAGTCAAGAACAGATCCAGTGACTTAGAGGTGATGTCTCCACTGATTTCAGTTCTTCACTTCCCTTTTTTTTCATTTGGTCCTGACATTTGTGGTCAGGGCAGCCCCTTCTGCCAGATAAGAAAACACCAGTATTACAATATGACATATTGTACATGAGATACAGACCCCAGATCAGCCCCCAAATGTATACAGGCCACTGTCATCCTATTGATACCTCCAATATTGTGCTCGCTGTGCTATCCCATGCCCAACGCTACACTGTCAGAAATAACAATGCCATAATGCCCCCATAGTAATAGTGCCCCCAGACTGTCCTCATTAGTAATAGTGCCCCCAATAGTGATAATATTCCTCAAGAGTGCCCCCATTAGTAGCAATGCCCTCCATAATGTACTCAATAATAATGCGCCTACAGTAGCCCCAGTAGTAATAATATAACCATGGTGCCCAGTATTTATAAAGCCCCTCCTGTAGATATAATACCCCCCTATAACTTCCCTGTAGTGCTCTCTGTATTATAATGCCCCCTTGTAGTTCCAATTTATATTTATATCTATAATGCGCCCCCCCCACTAGATGCAGTATAAAATGCTCCTCCACCTTCCCTCATCCATAGTGCCAGTATATATATGCCCACCCATTCCCCATAGTGCCCGATATATATATATCCCCCTGTAATACCAGTAGATAATGATCCCCAAGTAGTGCCAGTATATAATGCCACTCCATGCCCCCTGTAGTCCCAGATGATGACCCCCTCTTTACTGTCAGATATATATAATGCTCTCCCCCCTTGGTGCCCCACTTTGTATTGCCAGTCATATATAATGCTTCCCCCCTCCCCCTTTGTTTCCCCCTATAGATGATGTCCCCCTGAGTGCCAGTTATATATATGCTCTCCCCCCTTGGTGCCCCACTCTGTATGGCCAGTTATATATAATGCTTCCCCCTCCCCCCTTGGTACCCCCAGTAGATGATGATCCCCTCAGTGCCAGTTATATATAATGCTCCCCCCCTTGGTGCCCCCAGTAGCTGATGACCCCCTCAGTGCCAGTTATATATAATGCTCCCCCCCCCTTGGTGCCCCCAGTAGACGATGACCCTCTCAGTGCCAGTTATATATAATACTCCTCTCCCCTTGGTGCCCCCAGTAGATGATGACCCCCTCACTGCCAGTTATATATAATGCTCCCCCCACCCTTGGTGCCCACAGTGGATGATGACCCCCTCAGTGCCAGTTATATAAAATGCTTCCCCCTCTAGAAGATGGCACCCTCAGTTCCAGTTATATATAATGCTTCCCTCTCTTGGTGCCCCAAGTAGATGATGACCCTGTCAGTGCCAGTTATATATAATGTTCTCCCCCCTTGGTGCCCCGCTATGTAGTGCCAGTTATATATAATGCTTCCCCCACTAGATGATGACCCCATCAGTGCCAGTTATATGTAATGCTTCCCCCTCTTGGTACCTCCTTTAGTGTAAACAAAAAAAAAAACAAAAAAAAAACACCTCACTACTGCTCCCCTGCTGCCATCTGTGATGTGTGACCTATGTTCCTGCGTCTGGTGCAGGCGGTCCCAATGATCACCGCAACCTCCTGCACTGGGTGTTTTGTGCGATCCCATGATCACGCGAGATCTGGCAGATGAGGTCACAGTGATGTCATCGTGATCTCTTGCCCCATTCTACTGCCTCATAGGCTTCAGGCCTATGAGGCTGACTGGTGCAAGTATGGCCGTGATTGCGTCCCTATTATGGATAGGGAGGTGGCGCCCTAAACTGCCACTTACCCTCACTTACCCATTGTCCCAGCCCTGGAATCATATCTCTGCGATTTCAGTTAAATGCTCTTGCAGTGGCTTATCTCACCTAGAGTTAGTTATGTTCAAATCCAACATGCCCCAACCTTCTTTCTGTGGCCATGAGGCATCAGGGGAGCATCAGAAACAACAATACAAACAAACTAGCAGAAAATGGGGGGAAAAAACACCACCTGGAAAACTTACGGTAATCTGATTGAGCTAATATTGACAAAGTATAAAAATCATAGTGGTGCTTGGGTTCTGCAGCAGGGTATATGTTGAGGCAGGCAGATCACTGAAAGTATGGAAACTAAAACTTAATTTTTAATAACATATATGATAAAATGTAAACATGCCAAATACAAAATTACCAAAAACAAAGGGAAATAGGGCTCAGAATAAAGGACAAACAAAACATGAATAAAATGTGACCAGAGGTAGGATCCTAAATGGATAAGGTAGATGAATAACACAAGTACTGGTGGATATACTCTGCCCCAGAACCTACCCCTAATTACTATAAATTACCCTACACTGTTCCAACGTGTTTCTCCCAAACGAGTCCTTCAGGGGCTCTAATAGGCAAAAGTACACTAGTAAAAGATTATGATACAGCATAGTGTCCCTTAAATAGCTAATAAACAATACCCAATAATAAGTGAAAATACTGCACAAAGTTAAAGTGTACCTAAACTTCTAAATAAAGTTTAATAATACCTTCTGTAAATGCTCTAACATGATTTTTTCTCATATACATTATTTATTTATTTTCTATCATGCGGTGTCCATACTGTACATTTCTATGTGTGGGATTGCAGATTCCCGAGGCCGCACTGAGCGCATATGCTATGCCAAGTTTTAGCAGAGTGGGCACAGGCAGAGGAATGATGTGCTATTCTGAGCTCCTGCCCTGCACCCACTTATTTCACTCTGCTAAAGCCTAGCATGATGCAAGGTCTAGCATAAAATAAAGCTAAGCCTCTGACACCTCCAAATATAAGGTAGCTACCTTATAAGCATTGCCTGGCCTATAGGACTCCTTATGCCTGCTAGGCCCTCTTTGCAAGGAGAACTAGTATACACCCCAAAACATTTTGTAGACATAAAGTGGTAGGATATTTTTAGTAAAGACTTTTTGCAAAGTTGCTTCAATTTTCATTTTTGAAAAATAGTTGTGAACGTGGAAAATACAGCTCTGAAATAGGAAACTCATTGATAAGGGGATCTTGGCTTACCCCAACCTTCAAAGGGGTTGGCCCGTCTGGGACATTAATGGTATATTGCTAGGATATGACATAGGTGTGGGTTCCTCCCAGAAGTATTGGCGTAACCTAGCAATATACCATCAATGTCCCTGATGGGTCAGCCACTTAAATTATTTGCTAATGCAATTTAAGTCACATCTAAAACATGAAAAAAAAAACAATAAATGAAACCAAAGCTCTGTATGAAACTGAATGTTTTTGGGATTATAACATCCATCAATTAGTAACAATTACCAATCAAGTTAATGATGTTAAAATAGTTTCAGCCCTCTTAAGATTTGATGCCAGGATACTAATAACTTGACGTTTTCAAGGCCACTCCCTGCACCAGGAAGAGTTTACTGCACAACATAACCTCTCCCTAGACTAAACAAACTCACAAAAAACTTTTTGCCTTTGTTTAGTCTACTGGAGAGGTCACTTTTTACTGTCTGAACACATCCTGGCTAATCCTAAAAATGCTGCTCAGCTTCTTGTTCCTGAAAGGAAGTACCAGATATCTACAGCGTTTATATTTAACACTTATCTGTTCTCTTTTTCACAAATTTAGATTATGGAGTTTCTTTGATTGATTGTGATATTGTTATATTTGGGATCCTGTGAAAATGATGAATTTTGGCTGGCTAAGGTCATTGAAGAGTCTATACACCTACTAGTAACACATGAAGATTTGGGATGTAGGTGACATGTTCATACATTGTGTTACTGTTTCAATGAAATGTGAATTTACACTAGAAGATTGAGTTTCCACAAGGGTGATTGTGATCCACCTTACCACCCACAGTCAATGGCCAAACGAATATGCAGGTTAGCAGAGGTATTACCTTCAAATTAGTGTGGCCAGGTGGATGTGCAGTACCCCAGAATGTGGTTACTGCAAAGGGTTCATTACTATGATGTTCGATTGCTAAGTTAAATGTTGTGATTTGTTATGTTTGTATACTTAATGCACTGTATGGACACTTAACAATTAATTTCTTGGCTGATCATGTTGGGTTGCCAGAAGATGGACTTAGGTTTGCCCCCTGGTTAGTTAGAGTTAGGGCTGTTGAGTTCTAGCTGTGCTACAGTAGAGATCTACATGTGCAAGCTCCTCAGAGCTAGGCCCAAGCTCAGAGAACCCTCCTGTATGAGACTTCTACAGCCAAAAAAACACCTTTACCACCAAAGTGTTCTTGAGAGAAAGAACATAGAAGGTCTAGAACCCTCAAGACTGTGAATTGGAGTCAGACAGCAACGTATTGTGCACATTTTTGGCCAGGAGACCTTTTTGCTGTGAGAGGGAACAGTGCTAACACACCCTTCAACACTTCAAGACGGTTGGCCCACCGTATCTTATATCTGCACCGCTCAGCCGGGAACTGCAGAAGCTTACCAAGAACTTCATTGCATGCCTAAGGTTCTGCAGAGAGACTTTAGAGACAAAGAGAAGGAGTACAGCCCTTGTTATTGCTGATATCCATATGCTACCACTGGGGAAGAATTGCAAATTGTGCCTTGTTATTACTGGATGAACTACTCCACCATGATGTGAATACAGTACAATAGACCAAATAGGAACTGGCTGTATTATAATTCTCTATGATCTAGTCAATCCGCACCAGGGTCGCAGTGAGTCCAGGAGATATAGCCTATACACGGGCCTTTTTTCACAGACCAGGCGCAGTCATGTGAATCAAGCCTGATAGGAATACACCAAGAGCAGGACTGGGGGCTTCATTGGACCCCTGGATGCCATGTGAAGACATCAGCACCTCGCAATCTCATTCATGGTGATGGCTGACAGAGAGAGCTATCCCTATTGACTGCACTCTAAGGGGTTAAATAGCCAGTATTGGTGCTTCTGATGATCCAGGCTGTTAGAGCAGAAGCCCAGATATCATAAGGAAGACCCACACAACACTTAGACTAGGCTAACAGGTCAGCCAGTGTCATAGGGACAAATCTGCTGACAGATGCCCTTTAATTATTTGCTAGTCCAATAATGTTATATCTAAAACATGAATAAAACACTGACTGGGATGCAAATGGCAACACAAATTTCCGGGTTAGCAGAGTTATTAACTTCAAATTTGTGTGGCCAGGTGGATAGGGTTACAGCCTTTGAGACGCAGCCTAAGGCCACTTTCACACTTTAGGTATTTGGACAGTATTTTTCACCAGTATTTATAAGTCAAAGCCAGGAGAAGAACCTACAGAGAACAAGTATAAAGGAAACATTTGTCCCTCTTCTGTGTTTTGCAACCACTTCTGGTTTTGGCTTACCAATGAAAAAATCTAACCAAATACTGACCGTGTGAAAGTGTTCTAAAATTCAAATGACGTGCATATTGCCATAGCTGAAAATATAAAAGCAAAAGCAAACAGAAAGCAACAGCACTCTGCAAGCATAGAATATATAAACTAATGTTATATTCACTGTATAAAATGAATATGAGCTAGTTAGCAAATATATTTTGATCAAAATGCCCACAACAACAAGGTGACCTCTTTCTGGATGGGAACCTTCTTTACATGACACCTCTGCTTGGTTCTCGTCCAAAAGAGGTCAATTTGCCGTTGTGGATGGGCACAAATGATTTTGAACAAAATATATTTGCTAAGTACCTCATATTCATTTTATATGTGAATGTAACATATAGTCTATCTTTGCAGAGTGCTGTTGCATTGGGTTTGCTTTTACCTTTGTATTTTTAGCCATGGTGACGCTCCCCTGCGCATTCACTTAATTTTACAGGATGCACAGACTAACTTTGTCTTTTGTTTTTGTAAAGGCAATAAGCAAAATATGCACCTAAAATCTTTAGGCATCTCTATGTATCCTCATTCTATCAAGATCACTTTTCCTCAGTTTCTCCTCTAATAAAGCAATTATATTTTTTCTTAAACCTTTATGGTAACATGCCCCCATATTAATGCAATGTTCACCCAAGCATGCAGTTGTTCTCAATAGTGTGAGCAGGCTTTGATTGGCCCACATGGGTACAGGGGAATCCCCCAGTGGGACCCTGAGCAAAGTGGGCCCTTAGTCTCCCACCCTCAGCACAAGTGGCACATAATACAGTAGACTTACTGCATTACATACATATATTCAATGTACAGCACCTCATCCAGCCTATGTTCATATAAAAAACTCCCCAGTTTATTATTAGAGACATGATCAGAGCTGAGATGACTTCTAGGTATAGAGGAAAGCTACCAGTGCCCTCTTCTCCTCAGGACCAACCTTCTTAAAGTTGCTGCAGGGACCCCCATCTTGTAGCGTCTGGCTGCTGCTGTGTGAGCAGGTAATATATGAATGTATCTGTACGGTGGGCCCCCAAAAGAAATCTTACTGGTGGGCCTTATGTACCCCAGTCTGACACTGAGTGAGAGGGGATTACGGGACCTCTTACACAGGCTGATACTGGGCCAATAATGATTGTCGACTGATGATATTAAAATCTATGAGTGCTCATTTGAAGTCCCTTTCAGATGGCCCAGTGCAAAGTTAAATAGGGATTAGGGATGAGAGAACTCATGGAAGTTCGGGTTCGCCAGGTTCAGCCGACCTTCAGGTCAAAGTTCGGGTTCGGGACCCGAACTTCACCTGAACTTCACCCCGAACCCAGACCCCATTAAAGTCAATGGGGACCCAAACTTCACTTTATTATTTTCCGTTATAACATGGTTATAACGGAAAATAATAGCATTCTTAAGACAGAATGCTAAATAAAATGGCCATTCATGGGTTAAAAATAAAAGAAAAACCTCGCCTCATCCACTTGATCGTGCAGCCGATATCCTCTTCTTTCTGCAGGACCTGCAAAAGGACCTGCGATAACGTCACTGCGCTCACCACGTGGTAAGCGTGGTGACGTCATCGCAGGATCCGCTGAATAAAGATAGAAGGACCTTCTAGAATCTTCTAGGATCTTTATTCAGCAGGACCTGCAATGACGTCACTGTGCTTACCACGTGGTGAGCACAGTGATGTCATCGCAGGTCCTTTTGCAGGTCCTGCAGAAAGAAGAAAGAAGAGGATACCGGCTATGCGATCAAGTGGATGAGGTGAGTTTTTTTTTAAATTACTTTTAACCACTGAATGGCCATTTTATTTAGTATTCTGTCTTAAGAATGCTATTATTTTCCATTATAACCATGTTATAACGGAAAATAATAAAATCACCCAAACACCGAACCCAAACTTTACTGAAAAAGTCTGGATTCAGGTCCGGGTACCCGAACTCGCAAAGTTCGGTACGAACGCGAACTTTGCAGTTTGGGTTCACTCATATCTAATGGGGATAAATGTCTGTTATTATGATCATTTGTCCCCAATGACTTTGGCGGCACATCCCCCATTAATACAGTGCAATGTGCTGCCGACAAACAATGAGTTTACATGTTGCATGAAACATGCCATTATCCAACAAAGAAGCGTGTTGATCTTCTGTTGGATGATAGGCTGCACCTTTATACGCGCCAGTTATTGGGAATGGGCATTGCTCCCAAAAATTGTTCCGATCCTCTGCCCCATGCCAAGGCCAGACAGCTCTGTTGACGGCTCATTTCCTTTGTGAACAAAGATCTGAGCATGTTAAAAGTCAGGATGCTAGACCCTTCTTTCCTCAGACATCTGCTGACCTGAGCATACATGTATGGGAGGATTGGCCAAAAATTATTTCATACGTATGATTAACTTGAATCTGGTGAGATTGGAGGGCCCTGTGCACATCAGATGGTCAGCCAATCCTGTCGAAATAAGTGGGTTCAGCGAACTCGTCAAATTTATTTGAATCTGCTAATGGTCTGCAGATAAACATCTTCAGTTTATCAAATATAAAAGTTTAAGACCCAATGCACATGACCAGCATCCACAGAATTATAGGGCACCATACTATACATTTTAATAATCTACAACAGTTTTTTCCTATTTATTGTTCTGTATGCAGAACACAGCAAATATGTGGATAATATATTGGATATTTAAAGGGGTTGTCCATGTTATTTTTTGTCCTTTGCATGTTTCTAACTAGGCAAATGTAATGTTTTTTTCAATGCACTTAGTTTAAAGGGATTGTCTGAGTTATATTCTTGTTCTTTGTATGTGTCTAATTAATCAAATGTAAAGGATTTTCAATTCACTTCCTTCATCTGTAGTGACTCCTTTCTCAGATTTCACTGAGGGTCAAATGACCTGTGATGTCAGCTTCTCTCCCTGCTCTGCTGATGTTTCGTGCACAAGCCTGAGGAGCAGATATAGTCTGTATACCAGACGTCACTGGGCTGGCCATTCTCCCCTGCACTTTCATCTGCTCTGTGTCTCCTTCTTCCTGGATTTTTCAGCAAACTTTAATCCCTTCTGTAGCACACATTCAGGGCTCAAGGCTTTGCGGAGCAGCTGCAGGCAAGGAAGAGACACAGGATCTGCTCTCCTCATCCTGCAGACACAGAGCTGACACTGGAGGAGATCTGAGGAAATCTGCAGAGTATTGCACAAGAACAGGTAGGAGGAAGATCCTGTGTGTATCAGCAGTGTCATTGTACAGCAGGGACTTGTAGTCCTACACATACAACATGCTGCTAAGTATCCTAGCAGGCAGACATGTCACTCAGGGCAGCACTTGTATTCACTCCCTTTGCAGAGAAGGGGGAGGGGCAGAGATTGTTGTTATTGCAGGTAAACAAAGGGCCAGAAGAGAACTAGGGAAATGAGGAAATAGAATTGTTTTTGTCTAAAACTTGCTTAACTTACTTATATATTGCTGCCTATCAGATTTACAGTGCTATTTTTTTTTTTACATAACTCAGACAACCCTTCTTCAGTTCTATAATTCCACTTCACCAATCCCCAGGGAGCAATGGACTGAGGGAGTTCACTGTGACAAAACACTTCATCTGGGGTCACCCCTATCCTCTACCTTGGCTCCTGAGGGGGTCACTGCACTTCACCTCCACTGACGAGCAGGCAAATACTATATCTACTAAATGTATAAGCAAGTGAAATTATGCAATAGAGTGACCTATATAGACTATTATCCACTTTTCTATAAGTTCTGTTATGAAAATCAGTATGTTCTGATTTTATGTTTACTATGATTTTGATTGTGAACTGTGGTTTACATTTCTCTATATTTACTGCATTAGATCAGAGCTATCGCAGAATATTCCACATGAAAGGTCTGAAATCATAGTCGCTGCATGTTTCCTTTTTGCCACTTGAACAAACAGGATTTTTTTTATCTGTTTAAGCTCAAGGTCAGCAATCTGAAAGAAGGAGGCCTCCTGAACTTCCTTGTTATCAGATTAAATCTGTCACCACAAACTGCACCCTGGTACACACTCATACTTCATGCACTTTTAATGCTATCTGGGTATAACAGCTGAAATAACACTGCTCACAGCAACCTCAGGGGTCTAATCATCATCAGACCAAACACTGGGAGCAGAAGAGATTCCCGCTCTGAAGATGTAGAGTTAAAGTCATAAGTCTACATGCATTTTAGCCACATTTCTTAAATCTAATAACTATGTTTAGATCTAATAACTATGTATAAATATATCAGGGGTCAGTACAGAGATCTCTCCCATGATCTATTTATCCCCAGGACTGTGACTGTGACGAGGGGACATCCTCTGCGTCTGGAGGAAAGGTTTGTACACAAACATAGAAGAGGATTCTTTACAGTAAGAGCAGTGAGACTATGGAACTCTCTGCCTGAGGAGGTGGTGATGGTGAATTCACTAAAAGAGTCCAAGAGAGGCCTGGATGTATTTCTGGAGTGTAATAATATTACAGGTTATAGTTATTAGATTTCTGTAGAACGGTCATTGATCCGGGGAGTTTTTCTGACTGCATTATTGGAGTTGAGAAGGATGGGAAATTTTATTCTATCTTATGAGATCTTTTTGTCTTCCTCTTGTTCAACTTTGTAGGATAATGGGTTGAACTGGATGGACATGTGGCCTTACAAACTATTGGGGTAATTTATCAAACTGGTGTAAAGTATAACTGGTTTCATTGCTTGCACATGCTGTTGTATGAACTCAGCCTTAAAGAGGCTCTGTCACTAGGTTGTAACCTATATATTTAAATACATAGGTTACAAGTCCTAGTGACAACTTTTAAAATCATACCTTTTATGCAGAGTTCTGCGCAGCGGTCGCGTAGAAATCTAAACTTTAAAACAGAGCACCGGGGGGCGGCCTCTTTCCTCTGGAGCACCGCTTCCCCGGGCCCAAGGCACGTCCCCTGTCTCTAATCACGCCCCCTCCGGTACTTGATAGACAGCGCTAGACTTACCAGTCTAGTGCTGAACTCTCGGGCATGCACCCTAAAATTTTTCCGGCGCATGCGCAGTAGCACTTGCAGTGTCTACACTGCAAGCACTGTCTTCTCTTCTGCGCACGCGCCGTCACTCCCGGGACTAGCGAAGTGACGGCGCGTGCGCAGAAGAGAAGACAGCGCTTGCAGTGTAGACACTGCAAGCGATACTGCGCATGCGCCGGAAAGATTTTAGGGCGCATGCGCGAGAGTTAGTCTAGCACTAGCACAGTCTAGCGCTGTCTATCAAGTACCGGAGGGGGCGTGATTAGAGACAGGGGACGTGCCTCGGGCCCGGGGGAGCGGTGCTCCAGAGGAAAGAGGCCGCCCCCCGGTGCTCCGATGGCTCATTTGCATATGTTTTAAAGTTTAGATTTCTACGCGACCGCTGCGCAGAACTCTGCATGAAAGGTATGATTTTAAAAGTTGTCACTAGGACTTGTAACCTATGTATTTAAATACATAGGTTACAACCTAGTGACAGAGCCTCTTTAAAGGTGGAAGAAAAAACCTTGACGTCTTTTCCAGGATTCAAACCTGGGATCTCTGCATGCAAAACCAAATGCTTACCACAAAAGTACAGCATTACCACATAAATAAGAATGTTTTTTCTATGCTTATAGGCTAACACAAATTACTGGTTTATTCATAATCATACATTGTGCCTGTGGATAAAGCAGTAATATGTAGATTATCTTTCTGAGCAGATATCAGTGTGGTTAGGCTATAGTACATAGTGTATATAATATGTTAGGACACAGTTCATGCTAGGACACAGCTCTGCTCTCAGCATGTCTAGCCCTGTCAATCAAGGGGAGGGGGGGTGCAGAGCATAGAGGGTGTTACAAAGCAGTGCTCAAATGTATCAAGCCCTCCTGGTTCTCCAACTTGCTCATTTGCATTTGCAGCTGTTTAACATGCAGACAAAATAAAACTATAGTTTTAATCAGTATGATGAGCCCTACCAGGTAGTATGCCTGGTTTAATAGGGGTGATCCTGGAGTCATTGTCCATTTGGAAGACCCATATCTGCATAAGCTTTAACTTCCTGGCTGGTGTCTTGAGATGTTGCTTCAATATCTCCATATAATTTTCCTTCCTCATAATGCCATCTATTTTGTGACATGCACTCCACGACACGATGCTGCGACTCCATGTTTCCCGGTTGGAATTGTATTCTCTGGCTTGCAAACCTTCCCCTTTTTCATCCAAACATTACTATGTTCATCATGACCATCAAACCAGAGGACATTTTTCCAAAATGTTTGTCTGCTGTGCTTGCCCAGAAGTCTTTAAGGCCATGTTGATATAGAGCATATTTCACTGTAGTCACTTTTGTACATGTGGCTGTTGTTCTTGGATTGATTCGAATTTTCACACCAAAGCACATACAGACTTATTGAAGCCCCCAATTATTTTCCTGAGGTCTTAACTAATTTCTTTTGATTTTCCCATCATGTCAAGCTAAGAGACAAGTAGGCAGGGGCATATTGGTGATAGACCTTACAGGGAAATTTCCCAGTGGGCCAATGCCCAAGAGGCCGCCAAAGTCCCCCTCTCTGCCACTGGCCAGGTACATAATGAGCTCTCAGTGGTAATTAATGCTGTGAGAATCAGGTACTCATGTACCCAGCTATTGACCACAAATACCCTCCTGAATTCAACTGTGGCCCACATCTCACCTTCTAAGCCCCCTGCTCTATATCTTAATCAGAGACAACTGGAGAAGGAGAAGAACAGAAAATTGCAGCTATTGATGGCCAACACGAAGGGACAGCTTTTGAGAAAATGTATTGTGCTGCCCTATGGTATATAGTATTTTGCGCTATGGTATTGTTGACCCCCCTACTTGTGTTGCCCCACCTCCTGTCAGTATAGACACTCCTACAACATGTGGCCACTTTTTTTTTTCCAGGGCCACTTTTAGTTTCCAATCTGCCCCTGCAAGTATGCCATGAAGACAATCCTTAAAATACCGGCACAAGTATACCTCCACTTAACTCAGATTATGTCAATTATCCAATCAGAATCTTCTAAAGCCATGACACCGTTTTCTGAACATTTCCGAACTATTTAAAGGAGTTATCCACCTCTGAAAGACTTTTGGGCAGCCCCCTCCCTCCTGGACCTAGGACGGGAAGCATAGCTACCTGCTCCCTGCCACTTGGATCTTTTGGTCCGTTACCCTGCAGTTTCCTATTGATCAACTTCCATGACCCAGTGACATACTGCTTGAGGGACATGTCACCTCTGGGGTCAGTTATTGGCTCCAGTGGGACAAATGACCTCCCATCTACTCCAGAAGTTGACAAGCAGGGAATCAGAACATGACGGACCATAAAAACCCAGAACTGAGCAGTGTGGAGCAGGTAATTATGCTTCCCTTCAAAGGTCTGCCAAATTGGGGGGGGGGGGGGCTGGGGTCGTACAAAAGTGTTTCAAAGGTGAACAACCCCTGTAAATTCCAGAAAACAATGTCATGGCTTTAGACGATTCTGGCATCCTTTGAGTTAATTGGAGGTGTACCTGTGTCAGTATTTTCAGGCCTAGGATTAATGTCAGGAATTTTGAAAAACTGAGGTGTAATGAATGTGGCTAAGGTGTATGGAAGCTTATGACTTCAACTGTATATACAAGGCATGGGTTTTCTTTTTTTGTAAGGAATATATAGGGCCATAAACCCAAATCTATTTATGGATCCATTTACACAGTGAATCCTCGATCATTGGCAGCTTGTTAGCTACATTTTGTATTTTCCTTCTGGCCACCTCTCAGCAGGAGTTAACGTGCTTCGACCGGATCCGCGGCCTGCCCCCATTACAGTGAATGGGGCCGGAGCGCGGTTCCAGCCCCACACGTGAACGGATCCGGCGAGCCCCTTCACCCGCCGGATCCATGCTGCCGCTAGTGTGAAACTAGCCTTAGCTACTCCATTCTACAAGACAATAATTGGAAACGAGCGTTTGTAAGATTGCTTGTCCCTGATAATTGTGACAATCCTCAGCCTGTGTGAAAGGGTCCTAAACCATCATATGTAGTCCCCAATTCATTCAAGTCCTGCACCCAATGTTTACTGTAAGCACACAGGTTGAATGAAATTCAATACATTGCAATTGGATTGTATAGCAAGCACTGGTTTCATAAGGTGACTGCACAAGCTGGAGCCACCAAAAGAGGCCTGTCAGCTGAATGTGCAGTCCTATGTAGGTGCAACATATTCTCCTATTAGCCAAACCAACAGAAAAAAATGTTGTGCCACTTGTCTAATAGGAGCAATGAATGAATACAGACTCATAGTCCTGAGTCCAATGTATTCATAAAGGAGGCGCTCCCACTGCCTCCACCCATGACGCTGACTGCAAATACATGCACGCCCAGCAGCCTGTCAGTCATTGCTGAGGGGCCATCAACAAATTAATACATAGGATTCAGAGATATGAGTCTGTTATCTTCTTTTATCACTCCTAGTAGCCAAATGGCACCTTTTTGTGGTTTTGGCTAATAGGGCAGTAGACTCAGATGGCAGGTTCCCTTTAAGTGTAGGCACTCGTATACATTAAATGCGTGTAGACCTATTTATTAGGAAATAGCATAAATAGTGATTCCATAACTAATTCCGGTTATTGGAATTGTGCTCTGTATGGAGGCATTAACAGGCATCTTTGATCATATAGCTTGGGCCAAATTTATCCTACAGATACAGTACATTACTAAGGCTAAAGCCTATATAGATAGAAAGACAGATTAGATAGATATATATGAGATAGATAGATAGACAGATAGATAGATAGATAGATAGATAGATAGATAGATAGTACAGGTAAAGTTGTAAATAAATCTATAATTAATAGTCCAGGTCTATAAATATAAGTCCATGCTTCTTGTTAATCTTAGAACTGTTTTGGAAAAAGTGACTTTATCTCCAATTATAAAACAAAAGACACATATTCCTACGGAGTGGCTGCCCTATAGATGGGTGTTTTTTATAGTTCCATGCAGATGAAAGATAGTGCAGAACAATGGGAGTCCTGGTGATACGAAGACAGGAATATTATGGTCTACAGTTTAGGAGCCCTCGAGAAGAATGCACATTTAATATAAAAAGTAACACATGTAATATCAATACTATTACTAAATTACTTTTTTAGCCTTTTCTATTTCTAAATCTAAATCTGCCCATTCAAAATGAAAAATAAGGAATAAAAAGGATGAAAAATCCGCATTATAATCTTGGTGTTTGTCTGATGCTGGTGTGTAACTTGTACAACCAGTTAAACAAGATGTAAACTGTATTGAGTAAATTCGGAGTAACAGAATACCCCAGTTGTGTGCATGCCTGGACATGCCACAGCCCAGGGGATGGCTGGATAGATAGATAGATAGATAGATAGATAGATAGATAGATAGATAGATAGATAGATAGATAGATAGATTGACAGATAGATATGACAGATAGAACCCCTTTAGTCCCTTTGTCTGAGATGCACTTGTCTTAGGCTACTTTCACACTAGCGTTAGGACGGATCCGTTTGTGAGATCCGTGCAGGCGCTCACAAACGGATCCGTTCCTATAATGCATTCGTTTACATTCGTTCAGAACGGATCTGCTTTGCCTATCTTTTATATAGGCAAAACTGATCCATTCTGATCTCCATTGAAAGTTACATAGGGAATGGATCCGTTTGCTATTGTACATTAGCAAACGGATCCGCTCCCATTGACTTGCATTGGAGTGGAGACAGATCCGCCTCCATTCCGCTCGGTCAAGCAGACACCAAAACGCTGCATGCAGCGTTTTGGTGTCCGCCTCCAGAGCGGAATGGAGGCAAACTGATGCATTCTGAACGGATCTTTATCCATTCAGAATAAATTAGGGGCAAATGGATCAGTTCAGGACCCTTTGTGAGACCCTGGAACGGATCTCACAAACGGATCCTGCTGACGCTAGTGTGAAAGTAGCCTTAGAAACCTATCAAAGTTTTTTCCAGTTAATCCACGTGTACTTAAATTTACATTTTACAGAATTTGAAAAACAAATGTAAACCCCTTTCCAAAAAGTGGGACTGCAGGTATTTTTGCCCCTAATTTATTTGGTCTTTTAGGAAGAATCAGCAAGATGAATTTCCTATGGCAAGCACTGAATGCCGTAGATTAGCCTATCATTACTTCACTTTGCTGGTTAGAAGAAGGTGCCTGAGATTTAGGTTCCTAGTTGTCTAGTTAACCAGTGAAAGTGTACTATTCTGATTGTCTGCCTGTATACTGAACATCTGCCTGTTAACCGATAGCATTACTCTACCTCCTGCCCTGACCTTAGCCTGTCTACTGTAATTACCCTTTGCTGCCTGCCCTGACCTAGGACTTGTTTATTTGAATTGGCTGAACTCTGTCTGCCCTGACCTCTGCCTGTTTACCGACTACAAGTATTACCAGAGCCCTTGGTGCTTCACACCGGTATCTCTGACCTCTATGGGTCAGCTGCTAACTACACCAAACTATTCAGAAGTAGAGGTCACACCCACTTGTAGAGGTCCACCTTGTCTTTTTTTAATTTTTCAAGGGATAGAGATATAGGATTCAGATTTGTTCTCTTTAAAATAATTGACAGATAACAGAATCCACTGGGGGCAGACACTGGTTGTTGTCATAGAATTGTTAAAAAGACATGGGTTGAAGGTTCCAGTAAGAATGTAGTCTGGACTGGTTTGTTTAAAAACGTCCATAGCAAAAGACTAAAAGACTTTGTAATATGTGGTTGACATCTCTGTTAATAATAGACACCCGCAACCATCAGCCATTGGCAGTGGCTAAGCCCCCAATGTCCAAGATGGGACAACCCTCCTAAACTAGACATTCCAAAGGTGCACCAGATTTATCATCCAGCATCAGCCATTGTGATAAATCTGGCAGATCTTTACACTGCCTCAGAATGTTGTGAATGCTTGTTTGCTTGGTGGTTGGTGACATGTTTACATGGGCCCAATAATTTTCCCATTCATTGGTCAGTTTAAAAGGGCCCTAAATTCACAATGTCTAACTATTAGACGGCATTAGCAAATCTGATGCCCCATTGTATTGATTTGGTCAGTGATTTATTAGTTTTTAACTTGTGGTCCAGTCTGAACACTCCTGTAAGTATTCGTGTGTTGTTCAGTTCTGTCTGAAGTAACTTTTTTCTCTTTTTTTTTAATTGGAGTTTATTTCTACTTGTGATAACAAATCACAAATAAACAAAAAAACGAAATGTAAATGAATTACATAACCCTCATTAGCCCTAAACTAAGTCAATTAACTATTAACTAATTAATGTAAACTAATCTAACCTAATCTGGCTACTGATATCTAACCGTGTCTGTCAACAGCACAACAGGGACCTCGGCATGTAAACTGTAATTTATTAAATTATTATCTATCATGCCTCCCAACTGTCTCAGATCAGTCCCAGATTTTGGGGGCTGTCCCATGGTCCCAGGACGGCTGAGGTATGTCCCAATTTAAACTGTATGTGCGTCCTAAGGTCGCTTATACAGTTGATTACAATGGTGAAGCAGGGAACCATCAGCTCTCCCCACCAGGCGCAATCAGGATCGTAGCTAATGGTTCATGGGCCCTGGTGCAAGAGATCAGCTTGGGCCCCCTTCCCTTTGTGGCCAGGGACAGGGAACCACATAACTTTCGTAAAACGGAACACCCCACCCCCACCCCCCTCCCCCCCCAAAAAAAAAAAGAAAAAAAAAATTCTTGACCTCACCCATTCCCTCCAGCCAGAGGTGTAACTTGACCAGCATAAACTTTCTATAATACCAGTGTCTTCTTATGCAGCACAAGGGTCTTTAGGCCCCCTCAGGCTCCTGGGCCCGGTAGCATCTGCTACAACTGTATTCCCTATAGCTACAACCCTGGGCGCAATGCAGTGACATCATCGCGCCTGCTGAGCTAAACCAGAGACTAGAGAGCCTATACGCTGAGGATCATTTCCCGGCTGGGGACTCGGCCTGTGTGCATGCCCAGCTCAGCAAGCGCAATGACCTCACTGCATCATGCCTGGGGAGAACATGATGTTCTCGAACATGGGAACAGTGCTAGGTGAGTATTACTTTTTCGATTAACTCTGTTAACACTGTTATGGTGTAGGGGCACTTTGGGACCATTTTACGGTCTAGAGGCACTGTGGGGGCGTCTTACTGCACTTTTGAATCATTTTATTGTACGGGGAACTACGGGGGCATTCTTCTGTGTGGGGCACTAAGGGGGCATAACTACTGTGTGGGGGCACTGAGCGGGAATATCTACTCTGCGGGGGCATGAGGGGGACTTAGCAGAATTGGGCATGTATAGATAGGCATTGGTTGCAGTTAGGGTCGTTTTACGCAGAGCAATGATCTAAACCCTCCAAAAATGACATTGCACAATAATATGGAATGTAAAAGACTAATCATCTTTATTATACTGTATTAAAACCACAGACTAAAGTTAAAGAGGCCCATACCACACAAGTACAGGAGACCATATCAGGGTGTCTTTACATATACAAAAGTGAGAGGCAATGAGCACACACATAAACTGGTTATAAATGCCACAACATGGCTAAATAATTGGGACACTGTGTGCACATAAGCCAAGAAAACATAACAAAAATAATACCAACCACACTGACTCCTGAACCCCCAATCTTCCGGGGGAATAAGAAGAAGCAGCTGTAAAATGGCATTGGGGTTTCAGGAACCATTGCGGTTGGTATTATGTTTTGAGTATTGAGTCCACTTTATATAGGTGTACAGACCAATAATCCAACAGGTTACAGGGGAAGACCAGTGGTAAAAGGTGGCAGCGATCACCCGATGAATGGGGAAACACTTGTTCATCTGGTGATCATGTTCATCATGTAGAGATGTAGCTTAGTATAAAAAAAATACTACTGCGCATGTGTTGTTGGGAAGTATATTTCTAACAATGATTTGGATAAAATTTATTTTTTTAAATAAAATGTGAGTTTGATTGGTGATTATGGTAATCAGATTTTTTGGATCTGTTCTGATGTGTTCTAAGATCATTTAATAGGTTCTCAAGTTGGCATCAATCATGCTACTAAGAGCATGAACATCTACATAGACAGAATTATAAAGGGGTTGGTCAGTTTATATTACTAGCTGCACATATGCTGAGAACAGCACATGTATGCAGATAGAAAAACATATTATTAAACCATCGCCACTGATGCCCGATGTTTAAAGGGGTTGTCCTGGACATACCTATAATTTCACCCAGGCAGCCTGCCTGACAACAGCATCGGAGCATGTCATGTCACCGGATCTGCTCAAAATGCCTTTGCCCTGCGCAATTCAGCGCAGGGCAAAGGAGAGCATCGGAGCATGAAATGCTACAATGCTCTTGTCATGCAGGCTGCCTGGGTGAAATTCTGGGTATGTCCGGTATCAGCTCTGAACCCGTACAACCCCTTTAATAAGACTTATTCATATTTACAAGCAGGTCCACTCACCAGGTTCACTCCGAACATGGCCGCTGATGGATGGAACCCTTCCATTCACTTACACTGGGGATGGACTGTGCTAAACTGTCTGTGCCCAGTGTAAGTGAATGTAGACGGAAACTTCCATCAGTTGCGTTTGAAGTGAGGCAGGTGAGCAGACCTACATATAAGTTGACACATCATTGTCAATATTTTAATAATACTTTTTTCTCTCTGCATACATGGGCTGTTCTCAGAACATGTGCAACTACTAATATAAACTGGCCAACCCCTCTAATGCACTCCTCATTGGCACATGATGTACACCATAGGACGAGTGCCAAGTGCATGGACAGATCTGCAAAACAAAAAGCAGGGATGTTGCTATTCATTTGCAGATGAGAAAGTCACAGGATTGACTGCTACAGCCGGTTGCTGACCCCTGCAGACAAAGGAGGATTGCACCTGAAGTGAATGTCTCACCTCACCTCCTGAATGATACACCCTTACCAAAAATGTTCAGCAAATCTATAAGTTATATCTGACCAACCAAAATCCAAAAGGTGGAACCTGATCTTAAAGTATTACTCACCTTTCTAGTCTAGTCTAGCACATCCTAGTTATATATGCTTCATAACTTGAGCAAATTGGTTCTAAATGAGATATAATTTTATTACAAAAATGTGATTTACATCCATATCCAAATTTTTAGTGATTTGATTCAGGTGATTTTGGGGAGAGAGAGATAAAAAAAAAAAAAGTATTAAAAAAAAAAGTGAGAGACGAGAGAAAAATCCTTGGAGGCCTCAGAGTGTCATAAACAAATTTCCAGGCCAATTGGAGGAGTTGATTCAGGAAGAATTGATTCACACTCATCACTATTCATGATGTTTCACTTGCTTGTGCTCAAATCATCTCATTGACAAGTAGCCACAATTCAGTCAAATTGTAGGTGTTAGTTTGTCTTTATATTATATGTAAACTTATATAACATGTTGAAGTTATTATGGTGACTTATAAGCGTATAACAATGATTGTATTCAGTACAGATGCCATTATATCTCCTCAAGGAAGATTGGGGTCACATAAAAGCTGGGGACTTCTACTCCAGAACTGGCCTAGTGTCCTCTTGCAGTGATGCATAATCCTGGACTTGCTATATGGGAGGGGGCATACACCAGGTCTTCCAGTACATAAGGCTGAGTAACCTTTTCTTCCCTTCCAGTGCACCAAACTGCGTAGCCATGTCTTCCCTTCCAGTGCACCAAACTGAGTAGCCGTGTCTTCCCCTCCAGTGCACTAGGCTGAGTAACCATGTCTTTCCTTCCAATGCTCCAAACTGAGTAGCCGTGTCTTCCCTTCCAGTGCACCAAATTGAGTAGCCATGTCTTCCCTTACAGTGCACCAAACTGCATACCCATGTCTTCCCTTCCTGTGCACCAAACCGTGTACCCATGTCTTCCCTTCCAGTACACCAAACTGCATACCCATGTCTTCCCTTCCAGCACACCAAACTGAAAACCCATGTCTTCCCTTCCAGTACACCAAACTGCATACCCATGTCTTCCCTTTCAGTGCACCAAACTGAGTAGCTATGTCTTCCCTTACAGTGCACCAAACTGCATAGCCATGTCTTCCCTTCTGGTGCACCAAACTGCATAGCCATGTCTTCCCTTCCGGTGCACCAAACTGCATAGCCATGTCTTCCCTTCCAGTGCACCAAACTGAGTAGCTATGTCTTTCAACAGAGAGATTTTGCTGGGGGGAACCCATGGCAAGCCAGACCTCCCCCTTATAATAGCTGCTGCAGTGGAAAGGCAGGTTTTATAGATGCTATTCAGATTTATGGCCACCATATAATAGACCACTTAAGTCTGGCAGAATGGGAGCCAGTGCTTATTAGCAACTCTTCTCTCAACCCCCCTCCCCCATGTCTATGATGTCTACATGACCTACTACAAGGATATGTTCCTATAGGACAACCTCCACAGTTTTAGAAAGGGACTTAGGAACCATGTAGATAACTACAATTGAAAGGAGACAATCCTTATGTATCTGTTGGCACCTCCACTACACATCTGAAATCCATGTTCTATGAACTTCTGGTAGAGATTTTTTGGCAAACACACATTGAATATATCATAGGCAAATGAGTGATGTGACCACAGCCTATATGTGCATCAGTTTTCACCAACTAAATGAATGCATCATGTTCATGTACAGTGGCCTACAGCTCTCATACAGACATATCTGCAGATCCTATTAAATGGGTTTTCCAGGCTCCCAATATTATTGACCTACCATTAGATTAGGTCATTAATATCTGATTAGTCAGGGTCCGACACCCCTCTAGCCAATGACCCCCCCCCCCCCCCCCCCTGGCCCTGAAATCAGCAGTTTCCTGCAGCCTCACAAAGATCCGCCATCTCACAATACTTAATTCCCATGCTGACTCTCCATTTTAAAGGGGTTGGCCAGTTACCTATATTGATGACCTATCTTTATACAATAAATCTGTCCAATAACATATTATGCAGTTATAAGGGCAAAAAAGAAGGTGACCAGAAGTGGCATAGAATCTCCTAAAATGTAAACAATCCTGAACTATATCACTTTATATAAACCGCTTTGTGTCTGGCTGTCTGATGTCTATAGGGAATCCCAGGAGAATGTACTCAAATATGATTGAGGGAAACCAATGCTGTATAGATATCTCCATTCTGAATTGATCCTTTTTCCAGAGGTAGTATTCCCTGAAATAGTGCAGGGCACCAATAACGAATCAGATATTCCATGGCTGCATCATTTACAATGTGCTCTAACTATCTCAATTGCTCTGACAAAACTACATAGGCAAAAGTTGATACAATTTCAAATACGGCCACTGGGTGGCACTGTTCATTGATGTGAGGTTTCAAGTACCTTATTCCTATTACCAGATTCGTTGAACTTTTGCTAGAGGGAGGTAGCATCTATTGGGGTTTTCTAATTTTATATACTAGCAAAAGAAAAATTTGTACAGGAAAATTAATTTTTAAATAGTTAAAATTTAAATGCTTGATTAAAATGAGTTATTTTGTACACGGAATATTATTTTTTAAATAGTTAAAATTTAAATGCTTGATTAAAATGAGTTATTTTATTAATGTATTAAAACGATTAAAATGTGTTATTTTATCAATGTATTAAAATGACTAAAACGAGTTATTTTATCCACCTTTCCTTTACACTTGATGTAATACATTTCCACCATAGCTTTGGAACAATTCTCGAGAATATTTATTCCATAGAGCAGTATCAATATGCTACAATCTCTTTCCCAAAATTATTAAGGAAATGTCATTTCTTAAAGCCCCTTTGATGCAAGATATACTAGTAAATAATTAGCACAATCATAGATCAGAGAAGGAATGGGCGGACACAGCCAGCAGTACCAAAAAAATAGCTCATTTATTGCAGTATTTCGACACTATAAAAATACAAAATAAGTACAAATTCATTTAATATACTTCATATAAATCCCTTCTCTCTTAAAGATTACCTAACATTGCACAGTAGGCAAATTTGCTTTCAATGTCCCATTGGCCTTCACAGTATATCAAGGAATGAAAAGTGCTTCATACACTACGGTAGTTGTAGTAACAGATATTACTTGATTCGGAGATCAAAGATGGCAGCAAATTGGTGGTATCAACTCCATCTGGATGAGCATTCAGCTCTGTATCAAACTTCACATCAAACAGAAGATATTGGTCAAACTCATTCTTATCAATATCACCCACAAGTTGATTCTGGTGCATGGGGTCTTCTCTACTGATGGGTTCAGGCTCATGCGGAGGCGATGGGTGTCCTGGTTGTGCCATCTGGTGAGCTCTGCTGGAAGTCACATAGGGTTGGGAATAGTACAAATGCGGAGAGACCTGCTCATGATGCTCCAGTGGACTTTGTTCTGCCTTAGGGACTAGTCTTTTATACATGGAACATGGGTTGCTCTGCTGAAAGTGGATGGAATAGGAAGTGTTATAGGTATAGGGCATCATATGGTTCTCCTCTTGGGAGGGTGATGATGAGGAGTAGTGCAGTGGGGTCACGTGAGGCATTGGAGATATTGGCAGGTTGTATGGTTTGTAATAGTGTCCCATAGTTTGATACTCCTTGTAATGGCTGTTCTGGGAGACTTGGGTGTGCTCAGTGTAACCTCTGGAGGAATTGTCCATTGCCATGAGTCCATCAGTGTTGAGCACTGCAGAGGTCGGGAGATCTGTGTCTGGGTAAAGACATTCATCTGCCCTCTTCATCTTCTTCACCTGCTTCTTCCTCCTGGGTCTGTACTTGTACTCAGGATGATCCTGCATGTGCTGCACTCTCAATCTCTCAGCTTCCTCCACAAATGGTCTCTTCTCAACCAGTGTCAGGGACTTCCATGATTGCCCTGAAAACAACAAGATAAAGTCAGCATAAATAATGATAATAGTAATAATAATTGATATTAGCAGTATTGGGGTAGAAGTTGATGGTCATTGAGAGAACAATATTACCAATATAACAATATTACTAATAATAGTACATTACATACAGTACATACATACATGAAGGGACAGGTTATAATAGACCAGTTTGTGGTAACAGTATTCAGGACCTGATAATGATAGCTCCATGTGCTGTCTATTGATTATTCGTTTAGGTAGATAATAATCAAATACAAATACTATTGAAATTATCAATATTAATTCAGATATCCGTAAAAATGTACATAATATAGGATCCCAGTATTGATCATGTAAATATTGCTACATTAGTGACCAAATACTCTGTCTTTGTATAACAGCCTTAAAATGTTATGAAATGTCAAATGATTACTGAAATAATAGTAATAATAATAATAATAATAATAATAATAATAACGTTGTTGTTATTATAATTATTATTATTGTTAGTAGTAGTAGTAGTCGTTCCTGGTGAACTACAATGATGATCGAGTAATAAATAAGTCTGATCCCCATGTTACTGTAATACCCGATGTATTAGTACTACTATACTGTTATTACTACCCCCCCATTAATATAATAAACCACTCAATCGTATTAATAAATAATAATATTAGTGATGTATCACTAGATTAGTAAAATGATTATAACTCGTGTACTACGAGTATTATATGACATTATAATAGTCCCATACTACTAGTGCCATTGTAACCCGCAGTTTCTCCTGCAGCTGCCACCTCCCTCTGCCAGTGCCCCCGGTGCCCTCTTACCTAGCATTTTGCTGAGCTCGGCGTTGTGCAGGTCCGGGTTCTGCTGGGCCAGTCTCTTGCGCTCATCTTTCGCCCACACCATAAACGCGTTCATAGGGCGGCGGATCCGCGCTTCGGCTTTACTCCTGGGGTTGGAAGCGTCGCCCTTGCCCTTGGTCTCCCCCATGGAAGAGGTGATGGTGTCAGGCGCCCACTGGCACTGGCCCAGGCCGGGCATCATGACTGGCACGGAGCACTTTCCCTGGAGCTGATCGTCACTGGCGTATCCACCATCAGGACTGCTCATGTCTGGAGAGGAGAAATAGAGCTCAGTGTCCGCGGTGACGTCCAGGTCTCTGGTCACACTGGGACTAGTGGCGGCTTGTATCTGCCCCGAGGACATAACCGGGAGTCTATAAACACAGCGCCCGCCAATTAGCGCCCGGGGGCGGGGTTATGCTGCAGAAAGGTGTGATGGGTGTGGTCATGCAGCAGGTAGAGGGTTACACTGTAAAAAAAGAGGGCGTGGTCACGTGGCTGTTAGGTAGAGTAGATCCTGTACTGTAATAGCAGTAATCATCGCTGTGTGTGTGAATGACTCCATAGATCACAGGCGGCAGATATGACATCTGAGAATATATCTTAATCATTGTTCCCATGCAGATTCAATTTCCTCTTGTTAAATATTGACATTGGTATCATCTTCCCTTTTATCCTAATTATCTCCAAAGACACAATTCCACCTGTCTGTAAGAATCACATCACGATAGATAGATAAATAGATAGATAGATAGATAGATAGATAGATAGATAGATAGATAGATAGATTAGATAGAAATATATTTAACTAGATAAATGGAGCTTTTTATTCTTTTTGTATTATAATAATAATAATAATAATAGCAATTATTACTATTATTATTAACACCCTGGTATGTGAGTACTGTAGAGAGCACAATTGTGATTACTCCTGATACTGAACCGCTGAGTATTAATAAAGAAATGAAGAGGGGGATGGGAGATCATTTCTTTCTACTGATTCATGAAATATAATTATTATTATTAGTAGTAGTATTTTAATTCTTCTTATAGCCAGTCTGCCGCCTGTATACGCCATGCTTATTGCGGGGCAGGCAGCAGTCGGGGTCCTGACACCTCTCCTGTCACTTGAAGGAGATGCAAATGACCAGACCGAAACTGAGCCTGTCTGATCTCGGCCTCCCTGAAACCCGGGCTGCGGTACAGGGCCGTCTGTCAGGTGTGAAGAGGTTACAATAACAGAGGAGGGATTGTTTCTTGTCCTCCTCTTCAGAGGTGAGGCGATCAGCATAATTATTCTCATTAGCAGTTCTAATCCCACTGCCCGGCTCTTCTCTGGCCGCTCACATCACCGGCCTGTGAGGGGCGCTGCTCCAATCCACATACTGCCAAGTGTCAACCGAAACTGCCCCGGACATGTCAATCCACTCCTGCCATAATACCCCTGTGTGCTGTGACTAGACACTGGCCCCTCATCTGCGGGCACTGCCTCTATGTTATGTCCCTGGTGCACTGCCCTGCACTGTACAGTGATAGTCTGTATGTGGCAGCCAGGTGTCTGTCCATCCCTGTATACCTGACAACATATACCACATGCTTCACATCATCTCATGTACTGTATGTATGTATGTGTGTCAATTCACTGACATGCAACTGGATGCTGACTGATCATAGTCCACTATAGTATTATCAATCACTGGATCACAGTCCACTATGGTATCACCAGTCACTGGAACACAGTCCACTATGGTATCACCAGTCACTGGATCACAGTCCACTATGGTATCACCAGTCACTGGATCACAGTCCACTATAGTATTTCCAGTCACTGGATCACAGTCCACTATAGTATTACCAGTCACTGGATCACAGTCCACTATGGTATCACCAGTCACTGGATCACAGTCCACTATGGTATCACCAGTCACTTGATCACAGTCCACTATGGTATCACCAGTCACTGGATCACAGTCCACTATAGTATTACCAGTCACTGGATCACAGTCCACTATAGTATTACTAGTCACTGGATCACAGTCCACTATGGTATCACCAGTCACTGGATCACAGTCCACTATAGTATTACCAGTCACTGGATCACAGTCCACTATAGTATTACCAGTCACTGGATCACAGTCCACTATGGTATCACCAGTCACTGGATCACAGTCCACTATGGTATCACCAGTCACTGGATCACAGTCCACTATGGTATCACCAGTCACTGGATCACAGTCCACTAAGCAGGGACAGGTTATATGAGACCAGTTTGTGCTAACATTAATATTCAGGACCTGATATTGATAGCTCCATGAGCTGTCTATTACAGGGATTATTCGTTTGGATACATAATTATCAAATACAAATACTATTAATTCAGGTATCCTTAAAAATGTACATAATACAGGACCCCAGTATCCATCCACTATGGTATCACCAGTCACTCGATCTCAGTCAACTATGTCAGACTAGTAGTTTACTAAATCTACTGTATGTACAGTATAATGTACTTTACTGAGGATTGTCACTATGTATTCTAGTCATTTAGAGTTTGCTGTCACTGTGCTTCCAAGTCCAACATGTCACTTTTTTTATTTGATTAGTTAATATATTTGTTTATCTACCAACGGATGCACAATGTATCCCTATCTAATATTAGGTCACTGTGTATCACAGTGTGGTACAATATCTACTGTACCACAATGTATCCCTGTCTACTGTACCACAATGTATTCCTGTCTACTGTACCACAATGTATCCCTGTCTACTGTACCACTATATATACCCCTGTCTACTGTACCACAATGTATCCCTATCTACTGTACCACTATATATCCCTGTCTACTGTACCACTATATATCCCTATCTTCTGTACCACTATATATCCCTGTCTACTGTACCACTATATATCCCTATCTTCTGTACCACTATATATCCCTGTCTACTGTACCACTATATATCCCTGTCTACTACACCACAATGTATCCCTGTCTACTGCACCACTATATATCCCTGTCTACTGTACCACAATGTATCCCTATCTACTGTACCACTATATATCCCTGTCTACTGTACCACAATGTATCCCTATCTACTGTACCACTATATATCCCTGTCTACTGTACCACTATATATCCCTAGCTTCTGTACCACTATATATCCCTGTCTACTGTACCACAATCTATCCCTGTCTACTACACCACAATGTATCCCTGTCTACTGCACCACTATATATCCCTGTCTACTGCACCACAGTGTATCCCTGTCTACTACACCACAGTGTATCCCTGTCTACTGTACCACTATATATCCCTGTCTACTGTACCACAATGTATCCCTGTCTACTGTACCACAGTGTATCCCTGTCTACTGTACCACTATATATCCCTATCTACTGTACCACTATATATCCCTGTCTACTGCACCACAGTGTATCCCTGTCTACTACACCACAGTGTATCCCTGTCTACTGTACCACAATGTATCCCTGTCTACTGTACCACAATGTATCCCTGTCTACTGCACCACAGTGTATCCCTGTCTACTGTACCACTATATATACCCCTGTCTACTGTACCACAATGCATCCCTATCTACTGTACCACTATATATCCCTGTCTACTGTACCACAATGTATCCCTGTCTACTGCACCACTATATATCCCTGTCTACTGCACCACAATGTATCCCTGTCTACTGTACCACAGTGTATCCCTGTCTACTGTACCACTATATATCCCTATCTTCTGTACCACTATATATCCCTGTCTACTGTACCACAATGTATCCCTGTCTACTACACCACAGTGTATCCCTGTCTACTGTACCACTATATATCCCTGTCTACTGTACCACAATGTATCCCTGTCTACTACACCACAATGTATCCCTGTCTACTGTACCACTATATATCCCTGTCTACTGTACCACAGTGTATCCCTGTCTACTGTACCACTATATATCCCTATCTACTGTACCACTATATATCCCTGTCTACTGTACCACTATATATCCCTATCTTCTGTACCACAATGTATCCCTGTCTACTACACCACAGTGTATCCCTGTCTACTGTACCACTATATATCCCTGTCTACTGTACCACAATGTATCCCTGTCTACTACACCACAATGTATCCCTGTCTACTGCACCACTATATATCTCTGTCTACTGCACCACAGTGTATCCCTGTCTACTGTACCACTATATATCCCTGTCTACTGTACCACTATATATACCCCTGTCTACTGTACCACTATATATATCCCTGTCTACTGTACCACTATATATCCCTGTCTACTGCACCACAGTGTATCCCTGTCTACTGTACCACTATATATCCCTATCTTCTGTACCACTATATATCCCTGTCTACTGTACCACAATGTATCCCTGTCTACTACACCACAGTGTATCCCTGTCTACTGTACCACTATATATCCCTGTCTACTACACCACAGTGTATCCCTGTCTACTGTACCACTATATATCCCTATCTACTGTACCACTATATATCCCTGTCTACTGTACCACAGTGTATCCCTGTCTACTGTACCACTATATATCCCTGTCTACTGTACCACAGCGTATCCCTGTCTACTGTACCACTATATATACCCCTGTCTACTGTACCACTATATATACCCCTGTCTACTGTACCACAATGTATCCCTGTCTACTGTACCACTATATATCCCTGTCTACTGCACCACAGTGTATCCCTATCTACTGTACCACTATATATCCCTATCTACTGTACCACTATATATCCCTGTCTACTACACCACAATGTATCCCTATCTACTGCACCACTATATATCCCTGTCTACTGTACCACTATATATACCCCTGTCTACTGTACCACTATATATACCCCTGTCTACTGTACCACAATGTATCCCTGTCTACTGTACCACTATATATCCCTGTCTACTGCACCACAGTGTATCCCTGTCTACTGTACCACTATATATCCCTATCTACTGTACCACTATATATCCCTGTCTACTACACCACAATGTATCCCTATCTACTGCACCACTATATATCCCTGTCTACTGTACCACTATATATACCCCTGTCTACTGTACCACTATATATACCCCTGTCTACTGTACCACAATGTATCCCTGTCTACTGTACCACTATATATCCCTGTCTACTGCACCACAGTGTATCCCTGTCTACTGTACCACTATATATCCCTATCTACTGTACCACTATATATCCCTGTCTACTACACCACAATGTATCCCTATCTACTGCACCACTATATATCCCTGTCTACTGTACCACTATATATACCCCTGTCTACTGTACCACTATATATACCCCTGTCTACTGTACCACAATGTATCCCTGTCTACTGTACCACTATATATCCCTGTCTACTGTACCACTATTTATCCCTGTCTACTGTACCACAATGTATTCCTGTTTTATATACTGTCATTTTGTATCCCTTTTTATTATACCACTATGTATTCTTGTGTACTGTGTATCTCTACTTTATCACCCGGTAGCTATGTCTACACACCACTATGCATCCCTGATTTTTATACCACGATGTATCCTTATCTCCTGTGTATTATACCACTCTAATTATCCCTGTCTACTGTACTATTATACCTTTCTTCTCTGCCACCAGGTATCACCCATTGTGTATCCCTTGTGTCACCATGCCACCGTCTATCACCAGTATATCATCATCATCATGTCTGACATTGACCCCAGAGTCAAATACAAGCCTGAAATGGTATCTATCGGTATCTCTATATTATCTGCTCCTGGGCCAGGTATCATCCATGGTGCCGATCATCTCACAGAGGGCCCTGCTGGTCTCCTGGATGATCAGCTTTAGAGATGCTGAATGGGCTTCCCTGTAGGACATCACTTTAAAGGGCTGATCGCATTCAATGCAGACACCGGGATCTCCTCTCCAGAAGAGATCTGCTGCTCCAGATAGGGCAATGTTATTATCCAGACAATACGTGAGGAGAGGCGGATTATTAGCCGGCAGACATCTTCACGAATTAGATTTACTCCTATATCTCTCTATGGCTTTGGACTTTGTTTGATAAAGGGATTACAGGCGACTGGTTGTCACACTGCCATCAGGTGTGTCTGTCATTTTATTATACACATACAGTGGATGTCACCAGTGTCTGCTCCGGGACTCATCAAAGTGCCGAGCGATATATGTACTGATGTATGGATAGTATAGTGATAAATGTATAGTGTACTGATGTATGGATAGTATAGTGATAAATGTATAGTGTACTGATGTATGGATAGTATAGTGATAAATGTATAGTGTACTGATGTATGGATAGTATAGTGATAAATGTATAGTGTACTGATGTATGGATAGTATAGTGATTAATGTATAGTGCACTGATGTATGGATAGTATAGTGATAAATGTATAGTGTACTGATGTATGGATAGTATAGTGATAAATGTATAGTGTACTGATGTATGGATAGTATAGTGATAAATGTATAGTGTACTGATGTATGGATAGTATAGTGATAAATGTATAGTGTACTGATGTATGGATAGTATAGTGATTAATGTATAGTGTACTGATGTATGGATAGTATAGTGATAAATGTATAGTGTACTGATGTATGGATAGTATAGTGATAAATGTATAGTGTACTGATGTATGGATAGTATAGTGATTAATGTATAGTGCACTGATGTATGGATAGTATAGTGATAAATGTATAGTGTACTGATGTATGGATAGTATAGTGATAAATGTATAGTGCACTGATGTATGGATAGTATAGTGATAAATGTATAGTGCACTGATGTATGGATAGTATAGTGATAAATGTATAGTGTACTGATGTATGGATAGTATAGTGATAAATGTATAGTGCACTGATGTATGGATAGTATAGTGATTAATGTATAGTGTACTGATGTATGGATAGTATAGTGATAAATGTATAGTGTACTGATGTATGGATAGTATAGTGATAAATGTATAGTGTGCTGATGTATGGATAGTATAGTGATAAATGTATAGTGCACTGATGTATGGATAGTATAGTGATAAATGTATAGTGTACTGATGTATGGATAGTATAGTGATAAATAAATATTGCACTGATGTATGGCTAGTATAGTGATTAATGTATAGTGTACTGATGTATGGATAGTATAGTGATTAATGTATAGTGTACTGATGTATGGATAGTATAGTGATTAATGTATAGTGTACTGATGTATGGATAGTATAGTGATTAATAGTGTACTGATGTATGGATAGTATAGTGATTAATATATAGTGTACTGATGTATGGATAGTATAGTGATTAATGTATAGTGGACTGATGTATGGATACTATAGTGATAAATAAATAGTGTACTGATGTATGGATAGTATAGTGATTAATGTGTAGTGTACTGATGTATGGGTAGGGTAGTGATTAATATATAGTGTACTGATGTATGGATAGTATAGTGATTAATGTATAGTGGACTGATGTATGGATACTATAGTGATTAATATATAGTGTACTGATGTATGGATAGTATAGTGATTAATGTATAGTGGACTGATGTATGGATACTATAGTGATAAATGTATAGTGCACTGATGTATGGATATTATAGTGATAAATGTATAGTGCACTGATGTATGGATGATCCACTAGTGGAGATATAGTAGGGGTTTATAATGTCAGTAATATGGCAGTAACGTAGTCTAGGTGTAGTATACTGATATAGTGGTGGTATATAGTGACAGTAGTCTAGGTGTAGTGGTGATATAATGGTAGTATATAGTGGTAGTAATATGGCAGTAGTCTAGGTGTAGTGGTGATATAGTGGTAGTATATAGTGGTAGTAATATGGCAGTAGTCTAGGTGTAGTGGTGATATAGTGGTAGTATATAGTGGTAGTAATATGGCAGTAGTCTAGGTGTAGTGGTGATATAGTGGTAGTATATAGTGGTAGTAATATGGCAGTAGTCTAGGTGTAGTGATGATATAGTGGTAGTATATAGTGGTAGTAATATGGCAGTAGTCTAGGTGTAGTGGTGATATAGTGGTAGTATATAGTGGTAGTATTATGGCAGTAGTCTAGGTGTAGTGGTGATATAGTGGTAGTATATAGTGGTAGTATTATGGCAGTAGTCTAGGTGTAGTGGTGACATAGTGGTAGTATATAGTGGCAGTAATATGGCAGTAGTCTAGGTGTGGTGGTAATATAGCGGCAGTAATATGGCAGTAGTCTAGGTGTAGTGGTGATATAGTGTTAGTATATAGTGACAGTATATGCTTCTATGAGCAGGATAAGTGAATTACACCGGGCAGCCGCCTCTGCGTCCATTGTCTGAGATCCTCTCCTAATCCATTTATGGAAATGATCGGTAATGAGCGGCGCTAATTCATCAATTACCCGACACGAGACCCGAAACTGCCCGAGCCCTGTCCAGTCCGCGGAAGACGTATTTATCCGAAACCAGCGTCCACTCTAGATTACTGCAGTTCTATAAGATTACCGTATTGTACAGCCTGCAGCGCAATTTCTACTATGCGTTTCTTCAATTACCGCAGACAAGATCACTCCTAGATGAGCACTTACATTACTTCTTTACCTGGAGACTTGTTTTGAAGTATTATCCATTTTCTGGGTTACTCATTATCTGGCTTCGCAGCAATATTACCTCTCATATATTACCTCGTCTCTCCTGCCTTATTCCTTGGATTACAGAAGGAGTCGTAGATTTTCACATTTTTTTCCCTAATTAACCCCTTTTCTCCTGGACTGAGCATTCCTAGATAAATTCTTAGATATTGTTTATTCCAAGAAAGTAACATAGCTGAGAAAAACCAATAATAAGTCCTGTAGACTCATGGGCCCTGGTGCAAGAGTTCAGCTTGGACCCCCCTTCCCTCAGTACTTTGTGTGTCTTCTTATGGGCACAAGGGTCTTTGGGCCCCCTCAGGCTCCTGGGCCCAGTAGTGAGTGCTACCTATGCATCCCCTATAGCTACGCCCCTGTATATATATATATATATATATATATATAGTTACATAGAGATGAAAAAGTCATAATTGTCCCACATGCCAAGGGATATACTAAAATATCCAAACCAATATTTCCAGGCACTTTATATTATAGGCTGTGTTTAGCACATACTGTGCTATTGATGGTGGTTTTAGAAAGCACTATAGTTTATGCTAATTTTCACCATTTGTCCACCAGTTCTAACAAGGCAAACACTTGTGATCATCTACTGAAAATTCTCAAAATGCACGATTTGTACATCACATTGCTGCCACATTACATTTTTTTCCTGACTTGTGAAAAATGCCATGTAAGGGCTCATT
Organism: Rhinella marina; assembly: GCA_900303285.1. NCBI lineage: Eukaryota > Metazoa > Chordata > Amphibia > Anura > Bufonidae > Rhinella > Rhinella marina. The sequence continues at coordinate 57,899 of ONZH01000681.1, read as the reverse complement.
CACACTTTTTTTTTTTGCAGATCGGAGGCGGACCCGTTCATTTCAATGGATACGCAGAAAATGCAAACAGCATGTCCGCATCCGTATGTCCATTCCGTAGCCCCTGCTGTAAATTAATTTCCAGAGCATCTCCTAGCAATGGTCCTTGAAAAACCACTGACAGAACGTGGATGCTATCGGTGTTGTCAGTGATTTTTCACAGACCCATATACTTCGTTGGGCATGTTTGGTCCGCATCAAAGAACCAAAGTACAAAGTACTGCATGTTTCTGTGATTTTTCCACTGACACACAAAACACATTAAAAGTCAATGGGTGCCATCTGTGGAAAACATGGTGATTCACAGAAGTGTGAACAAGGCCTCAGTTATGCATTTTTTACAAGCGTTTTTTGGGATGGAGTTCTATAGCCCCATTTCATTTTTTCAGACATTTTTTTTCCTTTAGACAAGTACATAGGAAATCACCTGGCAAGATGCCACATCCAGAGCAAGAAAATGTCAGGACATCTTCCTCAAAAAAAGAAGAAAAAGAAAGAAACAAAACAGTGTTTTTCTCACTAAAAATCTACGTATGCAACCACCCTAACTAAATGAACTATGAATTCTTATTGCCCCTGATATTTGGCCCTTGTAAGGCTAGTTTCACAAGTGACTGATTAGCTGCAGATTTTCTGTTATGGATTTTCATGCAGCAGATCTGCAGCATAAGGCCTCATGCACACCACCGTTTACGGATGCAGACCCATTCACTTGAATGGGTCTGCAATCCGGAGCTGAAGGGCAAAACGGAGGCATGGAACCCCATGGAAGTACTGCGGAGTTCTTCCGTGGGGTGCCTCCGCACCGCAAAAAAATTGCGGTCCCCAATGCACGGAACGGTCGCACAACGGTCGTGTTCAAGAGGCCTTATACAGTACCAGCAAAGTGAAAGAGCTTTCAGCAATTCTCAGTCACACATGGCAGAAAAATCTGCAGCAGAAACTGACCTGTGTTGCAGATTTTAAATCTTTAGCGTGTTAATTCATATTGTGGATTTCATCCTGGATTTCATTCTTACATACAAAGAATTAAACTGTGTTTTGTATGGGGGAAAAGAGAGCTTTAAAAAACAACTGATTTGCTCCGAATTTATAGTATTCTTTTAGGTGTTTTTTTTTATCCTATAGGGTGTTTTAACAGTTGCTGTTTTTTAATAATGTTTTGTACGCCTTGCATTTTTTGTACCCTCTGTAATGTTGCTTTCTTTGTACAGCAATATGAAGAAGATACACTGCCACAAAAATGGCATTAAAAAATGCAACACATACTGCCACTTGTGTTTTTTTAAGCAGGGCAAAAAAAATAATAAAAAATAGATGTCAATGGGAGAAAAACACCAGAAAATGAGGGGAAAAAAACACCACACCCAGAGCATGCTGCTATTTCAATAAAATGTTATTGACCCGAAAAAGTTAAAAAAAAAAACTCATGAGGAACGACTGAGGGGCAGAATTATGACACTGTCTAAAAGGAAAACTGCCTCAGCCCATAGCAACCAGTCACATCACAGCTTTCAATTTCCATGAGCAGAATGCTGTGCTGTGATTGGTCACTATGGACAACAGACAGTTTTCCTTTTAGACAGTTTCATAAATCCCCCCGAGTTTCTTCAGAAGCTTTTCCAACACGAGTGCTCTCATGTCCAGTCAGATTGCAAGTTAAATAAAACACATTTATAACCAAGTTCCATAATACCCAAACAGCATGTTGTATGAGGGCGGGGTTTGGTGCCCCATTGTGGTTGGAGTGTATTGGATGTTGAAGGGCTCTTACCTATAGAAAAACATGATGTTTCATTCTTGAGTATGTGGTATCGAATTACTATGCACTTTATGGATTAGGGGTGTGAAGTGACATCACTGCTCCCTACCGTCTTTGAATTATTCATCTCTCTGAAGTGTGAACATTTTTTATATCAGCAGCTGTTTTTATTTTGCTTCTAATTTCTGTGTTTTACCAGAATTCCCCATCCTGGTCCTTCCTGTTTCCAGTTCCTATCAGACGATGGTAAATACTTCCCGAATGAAAAGAAAAAATGTCACAGGAAAGGACATTACATGTATGTGAATGAAACGAAATCACATAGCTGCCATTCACCTCTATGGGGAACTGCTTGGCTTGTGACACACCAAGTTAGACCCTAAGAAAAACAGGATCTTCACGGTGTCCTTGCTACTTGAGCAAAACTGCCGCTTAAAGGGGTTTTGTCACTTCAGCAAATGGCATTTATCATGTAGAGAAAGTTATTACAAGGCACTTACTAATGTATTGGTATTATCCATATTGCTTCCTTTGCTGGCTGGATTCATTTTTCCATCACATTATACACTGCTCATTTCCATGGTTACGACCACCCTGCAATCCATCAGTGGTGGTCGTGCTTACACACTATAGAAAAAAGCACTGGCCTATGTGAGCTACCACGGTCCCAGCCCCCAGAGAGGTCTGCACTTTGTCCTACAGTGTGCAAACACGGCCACCACTGCTGGATTACAGGTTGGTCTGTAACCATGGAAATGAGAAGCGTATGATGTGATGGAAAAATGGTTCAAGCCAGCAAAGGAAGCAATATGGATAATCACAATACATTAGTAAGTGCCTTGTATTTACTTTATCTACATGATAAATGCCACTTGCTGAAATAACAAAACCCCTTTAATTCTGGTCAAACATGACTGAACTTATGGACAATAGTTAATTATGGTAAGGCTATATGCACACAAACATATTTTGTTTCTGTGTCCGCTCTGGTTTTTTTGCGGATTCAATGAGGATCCATTCATATCAATGTCTGTATCCATATGTCCATTCCGTAGCCCTGCAAAAATTATAGAGCATGTCTTATTCTTGTCTGTTTTGCGGACAAGGATAGGCATTGTTACAATGGATACAAAACAGATGCAATACGGATGCCAAAAGGATATCATCCGTATTTTTTGCGGATCAGTGTTTTGCGAACTTCTTGCTGGAAAAGCGTTCAGCTAACATCCATGTACTGTGTATGGCTGGCCTCGCCTAATGTGACCCATGGAGATTACAAAAAAAACTTGAAAAATGTCCTAGCAGTAACTCCTTTTCTGATAGTAAGCAGGCCAGCAGCTCACAGGGACTTGCATAGCTATAGCCAGTGGTGCCACCAGGAGTACGGAGGGACTGATATCATCATCTTTGGTCACGGATGCCTTTAAACCATAGCATCATTTTAATAATTATGTGTAAAGTTTTGGATATGATTAGAGAAAAAAATGTCTGTCAATCCAGACACGATTGCCTTCACAAGTCTATCAAACAAAAGTATTTGTGGAGATTTTTCTCACACCATGGTGGATCTAGATATACTTTCAAAATTCATAATTGTATCATTATTACACTAGTGGCTTTTTTTCTTTGTGGCAGATGCAGATTGTGATCTGTTTAACCACTTAATGACCAGGCCTGTTTGGGCAGTACGCTTCTTCCACTGGCGGGATCGTCATGCACTCGACTCTCCTGTCCTTCAGACCATGAACAGGGTCCAGGGAGTGGACCAAAACATTGGTTGAGATTTCGTTTGTTTGGTGGATGGATAAATGAAGACACACAAAAAAGTCGTAATACGTATCTCTGTGTGCCATGGTTACATGAACGATTTATGGAAATGTTTGTACCACAGAGCACCGGGTTTACCAAATCAGTGCGCCAACCAGAATCTTAGTATCTGCTTGGACCTCAATGACCAGTGAAATATTTTAGCTTTTGCCTCTCGGTCTATCCGCTTCATGAGGTCTTTTTTATGGGGGAGAAATTTTATTATTCTTTGTCCCTGTTTGTGGGGTACATATAAAGCCTTGTTCACACGTCATTTATTTGATCAGTTATTTCTATCAGCTTTTGTGAGCCAAAACCAGGAGTGGAGCCTATTCAGAGATCAGGTGTAATGGAAAGACCTGCACCAAACTGACGTGTGAACAAAGCCTAAGGGCTCGTTCACATCAGCGTTATGCTTTCCGTTTGTGTTTTCCGTTATAACATGGTTATAACGGAAAATAACGGAAACCATAAGACGGAAGTCAAAACGGAAGCCTTTAGAGGCATTCCGTTTTAATCCGTCATAATAGAAGCCTATGAGAATCATAACGGATCCATTTGGTTCCCGTTATGCAAAACGGAAAACAAAGTCCTGTCGACAGGACTTTGTTTTCCGTTCAGCATAACGGAACTCAGACGGATCCGTTATGATTCTCATAGGCTTCTATTATGACGGATCAAAACGGAAGCCTCTAAAGGCTTCCGTTTTGACTTCCGTCTTATGGTTTCCGTTATTTTCCGTTATAACCATGTTATAACGGAAAACACAAACGGAAAGCATAACGCTGATGTGAACGAGCCCTAAATGATAGAACTTTGTTTTGGGTGAGAATACAGAAAAAAGTATTTTCTGCACGATTTTTAATAATTTTTTATACTGGTTATGTTTCAAACTGAGTGGCATGTTTAGTAAATTCTACCAGTGATTATGGTCACGTGCATACCAGACAGTTTTTTTCTTCTTATGTAAAATGTATTTTATACTAAGCAATCTTTTTAAAGGGATTCTGTCACCTAGTTTAAGCCTATAGAGCTGAGGACATGGGCTGCTAGATGGCCACTAGCCCGTCCACAATATACTTTTGCTATTGCTGTGTGTGTCTTTGTTTAGTAAAAAAAACGATTTTATTCATATGCTAATTCTGGTTATAAGGAGCCCAAGGGGCGGTTACCAATCTTCCTGGATCCCAGCCGTGCCCACTGTGAAGGAGCCCAGCACCGCCCCGCATCCTCTCATCTCCTCCTTGCTCCCCCGACTTCACGCTTTCAGAGCTCTGTAATCTCGCGCGAGCCATCTCGCGCATGCGCAGTTCGTTCCCTGATGCTGATGCCAGCACAGGGAAGGAACAGTTTACTAGCGCTGACAAGCGGCGTACTCGCGCATGCGCGAGATTACGGCGCTCTGAAAGCGTGAAGTCGGGGGAGCAAGTAGGAGATGAGAGGATGCGGGGCGGTGCTGGGCTCCTTCACAGTGGGCACGCTGGGATCCAGGAAGATTGGTAACCGCCCCTTGGGCTCCTTATAACCAAAATTAGCATATGAATAAAATCGTTTTTTTTACTAAACAAAGACACACAAAGCAATAGGAAAAGTATATTGTGGACGGGCTAGTGGCCATCTAGCAGCCCATGTCCTCAGCTCTATAGGCTTAAACTAGGTGACAGAATCCCTTTAAGTTTTTCTTGGGCAATTTTTCATACATTGCTTATTACTCCTTTTTATTAAACATTAAGGTATTACTATTTTACAAAGTTTCAAACATACACAGGCAGATTTATCAAGACTCGTGTAAAGTAGAACTGACTTAGTTTCCCATAGAAACCAATCAGATTCCACTTTTCATTTTTCAGAGCTCATTTGGAAAATGAAAGGATCAATTTGATAGGTTGCTATGGGCAACTAAGCCAGTTTTCCTGTACACCAGTCTTGATAAATCTGCATATATTAGCATTTTCTGGTATGATCATGCATTATGATCTGCGTCTCTATGACACATGCTGTTGTTAAGGCAGCACTTTCTGTTTCCTAACAGAAACCCGGAGGTCCTTCCTAGGCCCCCAAGGCTGATTGCACAGGGTTTCCGCCGTCCTCAATCATATCGCCGTGAAGCCCAGTGACCCAATTGCAGGGGACGTTCCCTTTTATCAAAGAGTTATAGACCAAGATCAGATAAGCCCCTTTCCCTTCTTCACGGCAGAACAAGACACCTACACGTGGTACAGGGCTTTTTTCTTAAGCTGCCATAAATACAGGGAGCTGAAGATAAAACCCTCTTAACATCAAAAGCAGCCATTTAGTGGTTAAACAGAGCAGCGAGGCTGTACAGCAGTATACAAATGTCATACTGCAATATGGTTGCATTACAGGCTAATTGGCAATTCCTCTGGAGCATCCAATGGACCATGTCACATTTCTTTTTGGATTATGACACAAAAAACATCTGCATGGAGGCATACTGAGGTACAGTAGGGTCCCATAGGAGTCCGGGGGTGCTGTTTTACAATGCAGAGGTTATATGGAACCATGCTACATTAGACCTTAGTCCCAATGGAAATTAATGAGATGTGTCAAGTGATCCATACTTTTGGGCAATCAACTGATATAAAAACATCAGTGTTAACAGAGTCCAAGCGGTGCATTTATACTGATCCTACAGAATGAATGATGTGGTATAGACAGATAGTACGGAAGAGACAGTAGTGTCACCTGCTTTGTGTATGCCCCCGCCATGGACCTGTCTGACTGGTCAGGAGAGGCCTAGATTTACTAACTCGTCAGTTGTATGTTACTAGGCGATGAGTATACATAAAAGCAGGCCTGCAGGTTCCCCTTACTCCGACATATAACAATGTGCCTGCCGTTTGTGTTTGACAACAATCTTGCTTAGTGATTTCAGAATTCTTCCATATAACTGGTTCCACAATCCTGAGGCAACATTCCCCACTAGGTTAATTAGAAAGATGTCTATTTTTCATGCCACAAATCATGAAGGTTTTTAGGTTTAGTTTTTTAAGTCAGTTCAGGCCTATAAAAATTCACAGAATTAGGCCTCATGCACACGGCCATTTTACAGGCAATACACGGTCACCAGCAGTGTGCACCCTGTATCATGAATGCGGACCCATTCACTTGAATGGGTCCGCAATCCCGGAGATGCGGAACGGAAACATGGATCGGAACTCCATGGAAGCACTACAGAATGCTTCTGTGCTGTTTCTGTCCATGCCTCTGCACCGCAAAAAATAGAACTTGTTCTATTTTTTTTTGCGGTGCGGATCGCGGACCCCATTGAAGTGAATGGGTCCGCAATCCGCATGCGGCAGCCCCACAGTCGGTGCCCGTGCTTTGCAGACTGCAATTTGCGGTAGGGCTACATGGGAATTTTGGCACGACACATCTCACACCCATGTCACACGACCAAGTATCGCAATGTAAGGGCTCATGCACACGAACGTACTTTCTTTCCGTGTCCTTCCTTTCTTTTTGCTGACCATATGCAGAACCATTCATTTCAATGGGTCCGCAAAAAAAAAAAAAATCTGGAAGTTACTCCGTGTACATTCTGTTTCCGCATGTCTGTTCCGCTAAAAAATAGTCGCATTATGGACAAGGATAAGACTGTTCTATTAGGGGCCGTTCCACAAAAAATAAGTGAATGCAGACGGACGTCATTGGTATTTTTTGTGGATCCTTTTTTTGCGGACCACAAAATACATACGCATACGGTCGTGAGACACATGAATGCTGCTGGATTTTATGTGATTAGTGTGTTGTGGTCGCAGCAAATGTTGCAATCCCATTCATTCCTATGGCAGCCCTGCTACACTGCAATACTTATGGCACACAACATGTGTTGCGCCCAAAATCACCATGTAGCCTTACCTCTAAAGGGATTTTCCGAGACTTTATTACTGATGACCTATCCTCAGGATCCCCGCCGATCGGCTGTTTGAGAAGAGAGCGGAGCTCACAGTAGTGTTGTGGTCTTCTATCAGCTTTTCCTAGGCCTTTGACAACACGTTCATCTGTCAGGTGCGATACCAAGCATAGCCACCATATAATGTTCGACGCTGTGCTTGGTAAGCTGCGATAAGGCAGAGGCGTGATTCCCAGGTGATGGATCCCCACTGATCACATACTGATGCAGTGGAGATGAAGCCCTGCATTTACATGTAGTATTCACCTTCACTGTAAGTGATTTTTACTGCCATCTCTCACCCTCATACAGATTCATAGTTTCTGAGCAGCAGATAGCTATTTTCACATCACGATCCGCTGTCCAAAAGGATGATTCAGGGTAAGGTTTTTCCTGATGTCGTTTTGGAAGCCAAAATCAAGAGTGGATCATAAAAGCAGAGAAAGTATAAAGAACAGATACGATGTCTCCTTTTTTTTTTTTTTTAAATCACGCCTGGTTTTGGCTACACACAGAAACCTGACTGTGTGGCTATACCCTTAACGTGTTCCGGATAATCGGCCGAAAAATGGTGCAGTGTAAATCCACTATGGGTATATTCCCATAAATATCTTTAAACTGTTCTTTAAAGGAGTTGTCTCACCTCCAACATAGGTGGCATATCGCTAGGATATTCCACCAATGTGAGATAGGTGCAGGTCCCACCCAAAATGAACAAGAGCATACCGCACACGCACAATCACCCTCCATTCATTTCTATGGGAGTGCTGAAAAGAGCCGACAGAGCCTATCTGACATTGGTGCCATATCCTAGCGATATGCCACCTATGTTGGAGGTGAGACAACCCCTTTAAACCTAAGCAGGGTGGTAAGCAACCGGGCACTTGTTGCTGAAACCACACCATTTACATGTATTGAACACATTTACTTTTTAGAGGTGTTTTTTGCACCCCAGCTTCAGATGTTGAATAGAAGATTATGGAAAGTAGTGATGTAGTGATGTGATGTTTTTTACTCTTGCCGTGCATTGTTTGGGTCCCTGTCTTTTTTTTTTAGACGGCTGCATGCTCTTGGTCTGACTTTTTTCCCTCCTTGGCTGGTATTGTCTCCCATAGACATCTTCTTGTTCTCTTTCTTTTTTTTGGTAACTTCAAAAAACACGATGTGCACAATGTACCAATTATTTTTTCCCCATACAGCTCTACAGATTAAGGGCTCATTCACCCCAACGTGGTTTGTTTCCACATGCGAGCCACATTTTTTGCGGCTTGGATGCGGACCCATTGACTTTAATGGGGCAGCAAAAGATGCGGACAGTACTCCATGTGCTGTCTGCATCCGTTGCTCCGTTCCATGGCCCCGCAAAAATTATAGCTCATGTCCTGTTCTTGTCCGTTTTGTGGACAAGAATAGGCATTTCTCTAATGGGCCGCCCGTTCCGTTTTGCAAATTGTGGAAGGCACACTGGCGGTGTCCGTGTTCTGCGGATCTGCAATTTGTGGACCACAAAACATGACATGTTTGTGTGAACGAGCCCTAAGGTCTTATGCAAAGGAACATATTTTCTTTCTGTGTTCCGTTTTTTTTGCAGACCGTATGCGGAACCATTAATTTCAATGGGTCCGCAAAAAAAAAAAACGGAAGTTACTCCGCATTCCATTACCATAAGTCCGTATTTCCATTACAAGATAAATAGAACTTGTCCTATTATTCTCCGCATTACGGAAAAGGATAGGACTGTTCTATTAGGGGCCGGCTGTTCCGTTCCGCAATATACGGAATGCACACAGACGTCATCCATATTTTTTGCGGATCCGTATTTTTGCGGACCGCAAAGTACATACGGTCGTGTGCATGAGCCCTAAGTAACAAATGATATACAGAGTTTTGGTTTTACGCATACCATTTTTATTAAAAATTGTGCGTCTTATGTGTTCTGTGTTTTCTTCTACTTTGCTGAAAACCTGAAAACCAGTCATGACATTTTGGTTCATTTTTTTTTTTTTTTTTTGGGGGGGTCCATGGCATTTTTTTTTATACTGAATGCTTTAGGAGTGGTGTTTTTAGGCGGTTTCTCTTAGACTTCTTTGAAAATTAACATGTTAAAAGGTCTCCAAATAAATAAAAAAAGCCACCCTAAGATAACAGACGTGTATTTAAAGGCAAAAAGCCACAAAATAATTGTGTGTTAAGGAGTGTTCACACATAGGTTTTTAGTGGAGTGTTTGTGCACTTTTGCTGTTTTATTGGCATTTTTTACACCTGCATTGTGTGTGTGTGTTTGTCATAAAAACTCCAGCATTATTTTAGTGGTTAAAAAAAACCATCAGTGCAAATTCATGCTGTAGGCACCTACCTTTGGATTGCAGACTTTTACAGAGTTTTTTCCATGACAATTAATTTTCTGCTCCCAGATGAAGCAGTCTATAATAAAATATGGTTTTACAATCTGACTTCACCCCAAAGATGCAGGAGAAAAGAAAATGATATGTATGTATTATATAGACATACATGTGGGGGTCATATATGTTCCACCACAATGTGGAGGATACATTTCTTTCTTTTGTCTTGAGGAACCCCAAGCTTTCTATAGAATGAATGTATACAAGATCATGATACCATTGACAAAATAGATTTCTGTGCATGCATATAATGCAGTTCACCTGAGGAACCATTTCATGTGTGGTCTGATCATAGAAATATAAAATACTACTGCCATTGCTGGTCACTATTATACAGTATATTAGGCATAAAGACCTACCATCCACATAGTCATAAATTGCTTGTATTGTTCCAGAAGAATATAATATCCCCATCCTCTTACTATAGATTGTGTTTTATCACGTATTAATGTATAAGCAATAAAGGACAACATCACATTCAGGTTCAATTTGACTCTTTATTTGAAAAAAAAGTGCAAAATAAAATCACTATAAAACGTTTTTTTGCTTTCTAAAAAAATTCATAATTATATAAAGAGGCCGTGTACATGTACACATAAGGAGTTGCATTGCATTCAATGAAGACTAGAGAGCAAATGTGACTTGATCTTGTAAGTCGCATGGTCCAAGGGAAGTCCTGCCAGTTCATATGTAATAATTTACATAAATTAGTCAGTACATACACATTGAAGGCTCTTCCCACATATCTAAGTCTGAAACGACTCAAAGTAATACATTTGATTCCCAAGAGCTGGAAATCACTGGAGAACACTATAGGTGATGTGAAGTAGAAAGTCTCTCATACACTGGAGTAACCACAGTAGTAGACAGCAGTGCTGGCATCTGACAGTACTGAGGAGATCAGGCCGTTCTCTGCAGCTTGCTCCTGGCCATGGTAATGCATTCCTACATCTGACTTGGTCACATAACTAAGATATTGCTCAAATTCAGTCCTGTCCACCTCACTCAACATGTCATTCTGCTGCACTTGTTCTGCTCTAGGCATCTGCTGGGACTCAGGTGGAGGCGAAGGTTGACTGACTTGTGGGACTTGGTGATGTCTACCGGCACTGGTCATGTACATCTGGCTGTAGAACATCTGTGGAGGGGTCTGGCATCCCATCATACTCTGTACAGGGCTTCCTTGCCCCATCTGTTCAGTCTGTGGAAGGTGCCTACCAAGCATGGTAGTGCCAGAATTTTGCTGGTGAGAAGCATATGGTGTGTTGTAACCATAAGACATCACAGAGCACTCTTCTTGGACAGGAGATGTGAAGAAGGCATGATCAGACTCGGGTATATCCAGAGGTGATGTTTCAGGTGTAGGCAAGTTGTAGCTCTCATAGTGGGCACCTAGGACTTGTGCCTCTCTGTAGTGATGACCACTCTGGGGCAGCTGGCTGTGGTGATAGGACTGCTCTGGATACCCAAGGCTGAAGTTGTCCACACACATCCTGCCATCACTGCCCAGTATGGAGTGGTCAGACTGCTCAGACATGTGCATGAAGCTGCTGTCTGCCCTCTTCATCCTCTTCACCTGCTTCCTCCTTCTGGGTCTGTACTTGTAATTGGGATGATCCTGCATGTGCTGCACTCTCAATCTCTCAGCTTCCTCCACAAATGGTCTCTTCTCAGTCAATGTCAGAGATTTCCACGACTTCCCTGTGAATGACCAGAGACATAACATCATGATCTGAAGTTCTGAACCATATCATCAATGTAAATGAATATGTTGTGGTCAATATGAACTATAAAAACCCTAAAATAGCCTGATGGGCACACAATATACAATAAATGCTAGAATACTCTAAGTAATATAGCATAGACTAAGTACATACACAGCAATGTCCGTGTGTAGACCGTAAATACACAATAAATCAGCAAAATACTAATTGTCTATATGTTTCTATAGGTCATTAGTAATTGTCGGCTACATGTTCTATCAATATTGGCAGCAATCATAAAGAAATACATAAAATAAACGTATAAAGAAATGAAAGAGAATGCCAGCTGCCCACAGAAATTACAGGCACAGTAATATAAATTACACCATGCAATTTAACAAATTGGCACTGAAATAACGGGAATAATTATTACAAATATTAGATCAGAAATATATAATAATAATAATAATAATATTATTATTATTACAACATCAGAAATATATAATAATAATATAGCTATTATAATATATAATATAGATATTACAAATATTACATCAGAAATGTATAATAATACAGAGAAACTACTTCACTTCTAGTATGAAGGCTGCCCAGGTGTCTTCACAGCACCTCCCCATAGATTCCCCCTGGTAGTGCCCCCAGTGCCACCTTACCTAGCATTTTGCTGAGCTCGGCGTTGTGCAGGTCCGGGTTCTGCTGGGCCAGTCTCTTGCGCTCATCTTTCGCCCACACCATAAACGCGTTCATAGGGCGGCGGATCCGCGCTTCGGCTTTACTCCTGGGGTTGGAAGCGTCGCCCTTGCCCTTGGTCTCCCCCATGGAAGAGGTGATGGTGTCAGGCGCCCACTGGCACTGGCCCAGGCCGGGCATCATGACTGGCACGGAGCACTTTCCCTGGAGCTGATCGTCACTGGCGTATCCACCATCAGGACTGCTCATGTCTGGAGAGGAGAAATAGAGCTCAGGGTCCGCGGTGACGTCCAGGTCTCTGGTCACACTGGGACTAGTGGCGGCTTGTGTCTGCCCTGAGGACATAACCGGGAGTCTATAACCACAGCGCCGGCCAATCAGCGCCCGGGGGCGCGGTTATACTGCAAAAAGGTGTTAGGGGCAGGACCTGAGCGAAGTTATCCGCTACTAGGAGTGACATGACCACGCCCATCCTGCCCCCAGCCCCGGCACCTGTGCTGTGTGATGAAGGGAGAATAGTGCTGAACCTGCCCTAATCCTACCAGCTCCAGCTCTGCTATTCCGGCAGAATACAGCCCCACACTGCAGATACCCCGAAGTGCATTGTATTCAGACTCACCAGATCAACCGTGTCCCCTCCTTTTAGTAAATAGCAAAGCTGTTTAGATACATTCTGCGATGTGGGTGGTCATTCATCACATATTATAGCGTTGCTTTCATCCTATTGTAAACTGGAGCAGATCGTAACAGTTCAAGAATTAGATACACAGATATGTGAAGGATCAGACAAGAATGATCGGATGGGAAGACATTAGCATATTGGTGTGATAGATGTGTATGACGAATTAATAATCATATGAGATACTGTAATGTGATATTGATACATATGTAACGTGATTGTGAGAAATTATATATCTACAGTATATATAGGACATGTACACACAAGTAATATACACAAAATGAACACACACATGTATTATATGTAACATATGGGTGTATTATATGAAACATTGTATTATATGTAATGTATTATATGTTACATTGTATGTAATGTCTTATTAAGTATTCAAATAATGTAGAATGTGATATGTGACAGCCTTCATGTATAGTATTTAAATAAGAATAGCACAATAATAAAAATTATTATTAATAGTGTAGTGATTATTACTATTATTATCATTAGAGTTATTATTATGATTTTGCTAATTCTAGGAGAGTCCTCATACATATTATTGTCCCTCCTGTCGGTATAAAGTACTGCTTCTTCTTCAGCCATAATTAAACCATACATAAGAAAGAACAGCCATGAGATACAGATACAGGACTGGTCTGATCTACCCCTTATTGTATCATTCATACAGTTACTATAGGACTTATTGCCCTATGTACCAGCACACATAGGAATACGTTAAACCGAGGATCTTTTTAAGTACACGCATATTTGATGGTGGTGATGATGATTAATATTATTATTATTATTATTATTATTATTTCTATTTCTTCTTCCTTTCTTAAATTCAGCACAGAAGAACATTCTGCCTAGTCTCTTCATATATGTCAGGAGACCTATGATTACTAATTGTAGTAATAATAGTAGAAGTGTAATAATAATAATAATAATAATAAATAATAATAATAATAATATAATAGTAGTAGTAGTAATATAGTATAGTGTGACATCTTGTGTCTGCAGTCCTCCTGTGCTGTGTTGTCTGTTCTCATTGGGAACAATTTATATGATGAGACGTTATATAGAGGATGAGATATTATATGGGGATGAGACATGTATGGAGGATGAGACATTTTATAGAGGATAATACATTATATAGGGGATGGGACATTATAGGGGATGAGACATTATATAGAGGATGGGGCATTATATATAGGATGAGACATTATATAGAGGATGAGACATTATATAGAAGATGGGACATTTTATAGAGGATAAGACATTATATAGAAGATGAGACATTATATAGAGGATAAGACATTATATAGAGGATGATACATTATATATAGGATGAGACATTTGATAGAGGATGAGACATTATATAGAAGATGGGACATTATATAGATGATGAGACATTATATAGAGGATGAGACATTATATAGGGGACGAGACATTATATATGGGATGAGACATTATATAGAGGATGAGATATTTTACAGAGGATGAGACATTATATAGAGGATGAGACAGTATATAGGGACGAGACATTATATATAGGATGAGACATTATATAGAGGATGAGACATTATATATAGGATGAGACATTATATAGAGGATGAGACATTATATATAGGATGAGACATTATATAGAGGATGAGACATTATATAGAGGATGAGACATTATATAGAAGATGGGACATTTTTATAGAAGATGGGACATTATATAGAGGATAATACATTATATAGAAGATGGGACATTATATAGATGATGAGACATTATATAGAGGATGAGACATTATATAGAGGATGAGATATTTGATAGAGGATGAGACATTATATAGAAGATGGGACATTTTTATAGAAGATGGGACATTATATAGAGGATAATACATTATATAGAAGATGGGACATTATATAGATGATGAGACATTATATAGAGGATGAGACATTATATAGGGGACGAGACATTATATATGGGATGAGACATTATATAGAGGATGAGATATTTTATAGAGAATGAGACATTATATAGAGGATGAGACAGTATATAGGGGACGAGACATTATATATAGGATGAGACATTATATAGAGGATGAGACGTTATATAGGGGACGAGACATTATATATAGGATGAGACATTATATAGAGGATGAGACATTACATAGAGGATGAGACATTATATAGAAGATGAGACATTATATATAGGATGAGACATTATATAGAGGATGAGACATTGTATAGGGATGAGACATTATATATAGGATGAGACATTTTATAGAGGATGAGACATTATATAGAAGATGGGACATTAGAGGATGAGACATTATATATAGGATGAGACATTATATAGAGGATGAGACATTGTATAGGGGATGAGACATTATATATAGGATGAGACATTTTATAGAAAGAGGGTGAGACATTATATGTAGGATGAGACATTTTATAGAGGATGAGACATCACCAGGCTCCGCTCCCTTATCTTGTTTTCCTATGGAGCCTGGCTAAGAGCACAGAATTTGAATACAATCCCAGTGCAGCCGCCGTCTCTGGACTGGGCGGACAGTGCCATACTGGTCAGGACAGGATATAGTAATCCCATTCTCTTTACTAGTAGTCTCATGAGGACTGAGTGTATATGGTATAGCCTAATGCTGCTCCTGTACTAGCTGTGAGATGGTATCACTGCCCCCTGGCACCACAATGTCACCTGCACAGTAAGTCCTGGGCTGAATGGCTTCTATTTCAGTCCTGAATAGAGACTGAGCTTCTATTATCAGGGCCAGCCACAAATACCGCAGCAGAGGCCGCAGCATCCGCACCGCTTCCTGCACCGCTCACTGCTTTCGGGACCCTCTATTAGGGCAAGGTTTAACCCCTACAGCTCGGGGACAAAGCTACCACTGCAACCAGCGGGCGGGCTCATTATTGTTTTATGACTATACAGACAGTTAGATAAGTTTACAACAGTATTTCAGACGGTTCATTGGATATGACTGTAGTTACTGTTTTGTGGACATGTTTTTTTTTCTGCTTAGTATATATACATATATTATGAAATATATTAAATCATAATAATAAAATAAGTACAAATAATAATTAATTGATATAATATTATAAAATTATGACCATAATATTATATTATAATAAAACATAAATAATAATAATATTATAATAAATGTTAGCTAAGTCAATAATTAATATAGTAATAATAACATTAAAATATAATTTTTTTACAGACATTTTTTATGACTGCAGAGCAGTTTACATCTCTCAGCTGTTTTATGCAGTGGTTTATTGTCACTATTACTACGATAGCTCTTTCATACAAGGAGCATGTCTTCAGGCTCTGGATTACAGCTCTTCACCAGTGAGTTCCTTTGCAAAGTATGGGATAAGGAAAGAAAGAATATACAGCTCCTCAGCCGGTAATTACGGGTTTGGCCTTAAGGGGGCGCGTTTTGCACAGCGACTAGGTCTGCAGAGCAGGGGCTCACTCCGGGAGGTGACACATTATTACTGGGATGTGTATTACATCAGTGAAACATGGGGTTAATGGCGACGCCGCAGGGGCCGCTGATGTTACTAGGTGTGAACAGTGAATAGTGACCGAGAGCAGACGCACAGCTAGCTGCCCGGTGCAGGGCGGTAAATGGATCTCAGAGGTAGGTATCAGCAGAGGACTGAGGTGTGAACGGAGAAAATAACATCTGGGCAGGGTCCGGTATCTGCAGGCTTCGGTATCTGTACATTGCACATGTATGCTGGTGTAATAATCTCTCCCCGGGATCTCTTTCTGTAGATTGAATATTATTTCCCCTTTTCCCTATATAACATAATCTCCCCTCCTCTGTATATAACATAATATTCTCCCCCTCCTTCTCTGTATGGCAAATAATCTACCTGGCTCACTGTCTTCTCTCCCTCTATGACATAATAATCTCCACTTCTCCCTCTATGACATAATAATCTCTTCTTCTCTCTCTGACATAATAATCTCCCCTTCTCCCTCTATGACATAATAATCTCCCCTTCTCTCTCTATGACATAATAATCTCCTCTTCTCCCTCTATGCCATAATAATCTCTTCCTCTCCCTTTATGACATAATAATCCCCCCTTCTACCTCTACGACATAATCATCTCCCCTTCTCCCTCTATTACATACTAATCACCTCTTCTCCCTCTATGACATAATAATCTCCTCTTCTCCCTCTATGACATAATAATCTCCTCTTCTACGTCTATGACATAATAATCTCCTCTTCTCCCTCCATGACATAATAATCTCTTCTTCTCCCTCTATGACATAATAATCTCCCCTTCTCCCTCTATTACATAATAATCTCCTCTTCTCCCTCTATGACATAATAATCTCTTCTCTCCCTCTATGACATAATAATCTCCTCTTCTCCCTCTATGACATAATAATATCCCCTTCTCCCTCTATTACATAATAATCTCCTCTTCTCCCTCTATGACATAATAATCTCTTCTCTCCCTCTATGACATAATAATCTCTTCTCTCCGTCTATGACATAATAATCTCCTCTTCTCCCTCTATGACATAATAATCTCTTCTTCTCTCCCTCTATGACATAATAATCTCTTCTCTCCCTCTATGACATCATAATCTCCTCTTCTCCCTCTATGACATAATACTTTCTTCTTCTCCCTCTATGACATAATAATCTCCTCTTCTCTCTTTATATCATAATAATCTCCTCTTCTCACTCTATGACATAATATTCTCCCCTTCTCCCTCTATGACATAATAATCTCCCCTTCTCCCTCTATGACATAATAATCTCCCCTTCTCACTCTATAACATAATAATCTCTTCTCTCCCTCTATGACATAATAATCTCCCCTTCTCCCTCTATTACATAATAATCTCCTCTTCTCCCTCTATGACATAATAATCTCTTCTCTCCCTCTATGACATAATAATCTCTTTTCTCCCTCTATGACATAATAATCTCTTCTTCTCCCTCTATGACATAATAATCTCCCCTTCTCTCTCTATGACATAATAATCTCCCCTTCTCCCTCTATGACATAATAATCTCCCCTTCTCCCTCTATGACATAATAATCTCTTCTTCTCTCCCTCTATGACATAATAATCTCTTCTTCTCCCTCTATGACACAATAATCTCCCCTTCTCCCTCTATGACATAATAATCTCCCCTTCTCCCTCTATGACATAATAATCTCTTCTCTCCCTCTATGACATAATAATCTCCCCTTCTCCCTCTATGACATAATAATCTCCTCTTCTCCCTCTATGACATAATAATCTCTTCTCTCTGTCTATGACATAATAATCTCTTCTCTCTGTCTATTACATAATAATCTCTTCTCTCTGTCTATGACATAATAATCTCCTCTTCTCTCTTTATATCATAATAATCTCCTCTTCTCACTCTATGACATAATAATCTCCCCTTCTCCCTCTATGACATAATAATCTCCCCTTCTCCCTCTATTACATAATAATCTCCTCTTCTCCCTCTATGACATAATAATCTCTTCTTCTCTCCCTCTATGACATAATAATCTCCCCTTCTCTTTTATGACATAATAATCTCTTCTCTCCCTCTATGACATAATAATCTCCCCTTCTCCCTCTATGACATAATAATCTCCTCTTGTCTCTCTATGACATAATAATCTCCCCTTCTCTTCTATGACATAATAATCTCCCCTTCTCTTCTATGACATAATAATCTCTTCTCTCCCTCTATGACATAATAATCTCCCCTTCTCTTCTATGACATAATAATCTCTTCTCTCTCTCTATGACATAATAATCTCTTCTCTCTCTATGACATAATAATCTCCCCTTCTCCCTCTATGACATAATAATCTCTTCTTCTCTCCCTCTATGACATAATAATCTCTTCTCTCCCTCTATGACATCATAATCTCCTCTTCTCCCTCTATGACATAATACTTTCTTCTTCTCCCTCTATGACATAATAATCTCCTCTTCTCTCTTTATATCATAATAATCTCCTCTTGTCACTCTATGACATAATAATCTCCCCTTCTCCCTCTATGACATAATAATCTCCCCTTCTCACTCTATAACATAATAATCTCTTCTCTCCCTCTATGACATAATAATCTCCCCTTCTCCCTCTATTACATAATAATCTCCTCTTCTCCCTCTATGACATAATAATCTCTTCTCTCCCTCTATGACATAATAATCTCTTTTCTCCCTCTATGACATAATAATCTCTTCTTCTCCCTCTATGACATAATAATCTCTTCTTCTCTCTCTAAGACATAATAATCTCTTCTTCTCTCCCTCTATGACATAATAATCTCCCCTTCTCTCTCTATGACATAATAATCTCCCCTTCTCCCTCTATGACATAATAATCTCTTTTCTCCCTCTATGACATAATAATCTCCCCTTCTCCCTCTATGACATAATAATCTCTTCTTCTCTCCCTCTATGACATAATAATCTCTTCTTCTCCCTCTATGACATAATAATCTCCCCTTCTCCCTCTATGACATAATAATCTCCCCTTCTCCGTCTATGACATAATAATCTCTTCTCTCTCTATGACATAATAATCTCCCCTTCTCTTCTATGACATAATAATCTCTTCTCTCCCTCTATGACATAATAATCTCCCCTTCTCTCTCTATGACATAATAATCTCTTCTCTCTCTATGACATAATAATCTCCCCTTCTCCCTCTATGACATAATAATCTCTTCTTCTCTCCCTCTATGACATAATAATCTCTTCTCTCCCTCTATGACATCATAATCTCCTCTTCTCCCTCTATGACATAATACTTTCTTCTTCTCCCTCTATGACATAATAATCTCCTCTTCTCTCTTTATATCATAATAATCTCCTCTTGTCACTCTATGACATAATAATCTCCCCTTCTCCCTCTATGACATAATAATCTCCCCTTCTCCCTCTATGACATAATAATCTCTTCTCTCCCTCTATGACATCATAATCTCCTCTTCTCCCTCTATGACATAATACTTTCTTCTTCTCCCTCTATGACATAATAATCTCCTCTTCTCTCTTTATATCATAATAATCTCCTCTTGTCACTCTATGACATAATAATCTCCCCTTCTCCCTCTATAACATAATAATCTCTTCTCTCCCTCTATGACATAATAATCTCCCCTTCTCCCTCTATTACATAATAATCTCCTCTTCTCCCTCTATGACATAATAATCTCTTCTTCTCCCTCTATGACATAATAATCTCTTCTTCTCTCTCTAAAACATAATAATCTCTTCTTCTCTCCCTCTATGACATAATAATCTCCCCTTCTCCCTCTATGACATAATAATCTCTTCTTCTCTCCCTCTATGACATAATAATCTCTTCTTCTCTCCCTCTATGACATAATAATCTCCCCTTCTCTCTCTATGACATAATAATCTCTTTTCTCCCTCTATGACATAATAATCTCCCCTTCTCCCTCTATGACATAATAATCTCCCCTTCTCCCTCTATGACATAATAATCTCTTCTTCTCTCCCTCTATGACATAATAATCTCTTCTTCTCCCTCTATGACATAATAATCTCCCCTTCTCCCTCTATGACATAATAATCTCCCCTTCTCCCTCTATGACATAATAATCTCCCCTTCTCCCTCTATGACATAATAATCTCTTCTCTCCCTCTATGACATAATAATCTCCCCTTCTCCCTCTATGACATAATAATCTCTTCTTCTCTCCCTCTATGACATAATAATCTCTTCTTCTCTCCCTCTATGACATAATAATCTCCCCTTCTCTCTCTATGACATAATAATCTCCCCTTCTCCCTCTATTACATAATAATCTCCTCTTCTCCCTCTATGACATAATAATCTCTTCTTCTCTCCCTCTATGACATAATAATCTCCCCTTCTCTTTTATGACATAATAATCTCCCCTTCTCCCTCTATGACATAATAATCTCCTCTTCTCCCTCTATGACATAATAATCTCCCCTTCTCTTCTATGACATAATAATCTCTTCTCTCTCTATGACATAATAATCTCCCCTTCTCTTCCATTACATAATAATCTCTTCTCTCCCTCTATGACATAATAATCTCCTCTTCTCCCTCTATGACATAATAATCTCCTCTTCTCCCTCTATGACATAATAATCTCCCCTTCTCTTCTATGACATAATAATCTCCCCTTCTCTTCTATGACATAATAATCTCTTCTCTCCCTCTATGACATAATAATCTCTTCTCTCCCTCTATGACATAATAATCTCCCCTTCTCTCTCTATGACATAATAATCTCCCCTTCTCTTCTATGACATAATAATCTCTTCTTCTCCCTCTATGACATAATAATCTTATCTTCTCTATATATATCATAATAGTTTCCCCTTTACCCTCTGTGATAGTTTTCCTTCTCCCTGTTACAATAATCTCGCTCCTCTCTCTGTATACTATAATAATCTCTCCCCCTCTCTCTTTATGACCAGAAAATCTCTCCTCTGTCCGATATGCTCTTTTTTTCACTCTCCCTCTGTATGATATCTCCCCTTCTAATCAGGGTCAGAATAATTTCTTTCATTTGGGATAACTCATGGTCACCCCATTCTCCCTCTCTATAACCCCTCACTCTATAGAATAATAATCTGCCATTCTGTCTCTATAGTTTTTATACTCTTTCTATGGCATGACATGTACCTCATTCTCCCTGTTTATCATTCACTCTCACTTTCTCTCCTGTATCTTTCAGGTGCTGTAATAACCCAATATTAGCAGTGTATAGCATCAGATGGATGTTGTAATGCTGTGGTTTGGATTGCAGTACCATGTCCACTGTATGACGCACATTAGCGGTGACCAGTGGCCTTTATTCACTACTAATGGAGTCTATCATTTTGATGAAAAGAATATATTACTGTTTGAAATTGATGTTGGAGCCCCTATTACAGAGGTAAGCAGAGCCTTAATTTATGTTCTGATGCTGTTCTGGTGCCGTCAGCCTTACTACATTTTTTATTAGCTGCATGGTAGGAAATTGCTTCTGATACATTTTTTGTATATTTACTAATCCTATAGACGGTGTCAATGCAGACAGACTGTCTAGTCCTGCTCCAGATTTATCACAGGGGCTCAGTCTGGATGATGCGTCTGGTGTAGGGACAGACACTTGTTTCTAAAGCTGCACATAAACATTCAATAGCTGTTCGGCCGAAAGGTATCACTCCTGACACCCCCAGTCACATACACGTTTGGCTCGGCTGAATGTTTATGTGTATTCATTGGGGAGAGCAGAGAAATCAGACACTTCTGGTGTCGCTTATCTCACGGGAGAACAAAGAATTGGGCGAAAATATTAATTTCACCAAATTCTTTTCTCCCCTGACATCATCTCTCGGGGGAGAGGCAAGAGCTCCCCATATACATTAGAGAGTTGATTGTTCTTGACGGGTTCAGTCGCCAATACACTAATGTGTATGGGGGCCTTAAAGGGGTGGTCTCACTTCAGCAAATGGCATTTATCATGTAGACAAAGTTAAATGGGTTGTCCGGGTTCACAGCTAAACCCAGACATATCCCCGTTTTCACCCAGACAGTCCCTCTGATATGAGCATTTCATGCTCCGATGCTCTCCCTTGCCCTGCGCTTATTGGCGCAGGGCTCTGGCTTTTTCTAGCATTGAGCAATTGCAATAGGTTCAGCCCCACTGATCGAGCTTCCAGTTGTTGGGAAGGAACCCTTTCTTTCTTATTTTTGGCTGCTCCTCGGGCCGGGTAAACCTGCCATTAGAATATTCTGTAAATGACTAGGTCCTCAATTTTTGATTATGTGTCAAAAGCAATGACATTTATCGCTAACACATGCCACTATGCCACCACTTTCTGATTTTTCAGAGTCTGATTGTCAGGAAGTTCACCCATCTAACGGCTGTTAAAAAATAGTAATACATTAGTGGAATATGGCCTGTAAGTTTAAAAAATAAAATGACCTCACCTCCACTCGCTTGTGCAGAGGCAGCCCGGTCCTCCCTGAGGATGTCACCACGTGATCACTCTGGGAGAGCGCAGTGACATCATCACGCTCAGTGCAGGTCTTTTTCAATCAAGAGAGGTGAATGTTTTTTTTCCTGTTCTTTCTAAGGCAACTCCAGCCGCCATTTTAGGAAAAATGATTCGTTATCACGAAGCACAAATAAATTCGGCTTAGTCTAGAATCAAATTTTTGCTAAAATTCGGACATAAGTCCATCAAGTTCAACCAAGGGATAGGTGGGGACATGAATTTTATTCATATTGTTTCTTATTCTGAAATACCAATTACAATTTGAAATAAAAAATTTGAAATTAATTTTTTTTTCAAATATGTCCAAAACTGACGACTTGCTGTGGATACTTACATTACTTTAACTTCGGCTGATCAGGAACCCAGAGACTTGGAGCCTAGCCTGGACATATCCTTGGAGGACAATTTCACTTACCCTTAGGCTACATTCACACGTCCGTTTAAAACATCCGCAATCTATCCGCATCCGTTCCGCAATTGCGGAGGGTTTTTGCGGATATTTTGCGGATCCATTCTTTTCAATGGGTCCTGATAATCTGCGGACATTGCACCGTATGTTGTCCGCATCCGTTAATCTGTTCCGTTTTTTACGGAAAAACGGAACGGATGTCCTGGAAAAACGGAGCTTTTTGCGGAACAACAGATCCGCAAAAAACTGACCGTTTTCCAGGATGTGCACACATACGGACGTGTGAATGTAGCCTTAGTCCTGTGGCTCAACAAGCTGAAGCTGAGCCATATCTATGAGTCTATACACAGCCTCAACTGTAGGTTTTGGCCTCCTCCATTAGAGGACCATCAACACAGAACTTCTGAGAAAAAAGATTTATTTTATATAACTGAATGAGATTTTTTTTTAACTGTAGGAATACATATATAGAGAGGCTGATGAAGAAGACAACCAGTGGACAGACAAGGACATGTATGGCTTATATGGAGCTAGTTATACACATAAAGGAGCTATCCAAATGTTTAGGTGAGAGCTATCTTCTACAACTCTCCTATTAACATGTCTATTCTGTCATATACTATTATGTCTATGGAGGGTAGGAGATCTGTTCTGGCGGAGGAACAGACTGCTGGAGTTCACCATATCCGACATAGCTCGATACCCCTGTGAACCGCCGGATCTCATTACAGTGTAATCCAGCCACTATCTGGCATATATGTGACGTGCGTATTGCATTTGTTTTTTTGCAGATCCATTGTAACAATGCCTATCCTTGTCCGCAAAACAGACAAGAATAGGACATGTTCTATCTTTTTTGCGGAACAGCCATGTGGACATAAGGAAACAGAATGCACACAGAGTAATTTCCATTTTTGTTTTTTTTTTATAAGTGAATGGTTCCGCATATGGGCAGCAAAAAAACAAAAAACAAAAAAAACAGAATGGTCACAGACAGAACAAATAAATACATGTGTGTGCATAAGCCCTAAACCTAACACCTTTGTCTAGAAAAGCTACTCCAGTTTACTGGAGTGAAATGCGACTTCTTTTGTGACTTTTAAAAAAAGTCTGTGATAAATCTGGAGTTAAACTTGTTAACATAGCTAACCACACCCACATACTGCAAAGCTGGAGAGAGAGGTGTAAAAATTTTAAAAGTTGCAATGTATTTATTTATTTATTTTTACATATGTCCGGAAAGTTAGAAAACTCTCATTTTCTGATTTTTTGAAGACAGAATTCTGGAGTTAAAGCATAATAAATCAGTGTCAGTTTGTTTTTTGGAAAATGATCAGACTGAAGGAATTGTCTTCATAGCGACACTGTCTAGATTAGGCTCCATTCACACGTCCTGTTTTTCTTTTCTGATTCGATCCTGATCCTGATCTGGATCCATTCATTTCAATGGGTCCTGAAAAAATCAGGATCGAATCAGGAAAGAAAAACAGGATGTGTGAATGGAGCCTTACTGTGTGAGGCCTTCCATTTGGCATCCTTTCAGGGTACATATATGTACATTTTTGAACGTTTGAGGACCAAGGCCCTCGGATGCCTGAATGCCCACATCAAAATTTTACTTATTGGAATGGCATATTCTAAAAGTGAATATTTTTTGTTTTATAATTTAGTAAAATAATTTTTTTTGGTTGCACAAGTGGGGCTTTAACATGGTACCAAAAACGAAACTAGTATGTTTTTCATTTTTCTAGTTTTATTTGTTTATTATTATATTTTCCTTTTAAACTTTAATATAAATACTTTAACCAAAATATTTTATAGCAAAGTATCATCTAACTTTTCCAAGTATAGTGATACCACGTGTACCTTGCTTAGCATACACAGCTGCTATAACGGCCAAGAACAAAAGAGGTTCCTGCACTTGGATCCCTGTAGTATATACCATGCTTACTTTGAACTCTGCATCTCCACTGCATTTAGACTGCCCAAATGTTTGGCTAATTATGGGGAACAAATTTTTCTATGAATATTAATTCCTGGTAATCGACCCGTGTAAAGATGCCACATATCACTAGATAAATGAGTAAAACACCTCATTCCTTTGGACAAGTGATCTGTGGTGCGGACACCTCAATGATCGTTTCTGGAAGGCACTTTGCAGCCCAGAAACAATACATTCCCGATAATTGCCTGCTTGTCTTCATACCGTAGATATGATTGCTGCATGTAAATGCAGCTCTTCACCTACACTGATGAGCAGGCAATTATCGGGAAGGAACGCTTCCATCCTGATAATTGAGGCTTTAACATTTTTTTGTAGCAGGCAGTCGGATATTTCAGCTTCTCCTGTAATCTCAGCAGAAGTGGCTGATGTTATCAAAGCCTAATGTGCACCACAAACTGCCATTAAAGTATTGACTTAAACTTATTGTCTGAAAGGTTAAGTGGCAACGGTCAGACAAGAAAACGTTCATTTTTTGGGCTAATAATATATTGCATTTGCAAGCTGCCTATAGATGCTAAAAAATTGTAAATGCTTCCTGCTTTGGAAAGGTCTTCTAATGATCCAATATCTATGGCAGGGACCCATACCAGGGGAAGCATCAATCTGGCATCCCCTTCTCTCTCATACCCGTAGAAATAATTTGAATGTCCATGGAGATGAGCCGGTATACTAGAGAGACAGAAGACACGAGTAATTGATTTTCCCTAAATATGATAACTTGGAGGATAAGTGTTATATTTAGCTGTCTAGTTCTCACTTTGTTTTCACATTCATGTTCACACCAATAGTTTAATAAAAGGACCCTACTTCTCTCTGGATTTCACACATATGGTTTCACTCACATTCACATCTTCACACCTTTACTATTGTTTGCTCTGCACGGTGTCAATATAATTAGTTGGTATTATATATATTACAAAAAGTCCAGATAAAGAGTTTAACTGAGCAATCTCAAGTTCATTTTGAATACTTTCTAGTTTCTTGGCTAGTTTCTATGTGGTAAGTGAAGATAAATTTAGGGAAGTTTAGGAAAAATTTGATTCACCAAGAGTCTGAATTTTCTCACGCTTCGTGGTAACAAATCAACTTTTCCTGTAATGGCTACTGAAAACAAAAAAATTATACTTACCTCATACACTTGATCGTGGAGACACTGTGTGCTCCCGTCTTGATTGAAGAAAACCCGCCAAAGGACCTGCAGCCAGCGTGAAGATGGGGGCGTTGCCAAGAAAACTCTCCCATAGAGGTTAATGAGTGACCCCCTGTTCACTGTGTCTATGGCCCATGGCGCCTGCTGTAAAGCATATCTCTAACAGCTGTTAAAGGGGTTCTCCAGGAATGAAGAAAATGAAAATACTTAAATAATACTTTACTATAAATATATTCCCAAATACTTTTCACTAGTTATAATGGTTTGTTTTGTCTGTGAAGCAATCATTAGGAGAAACAAAATGGCCACTGTCCTATTAGTACACCAAAAACCTGTCCTAATAACACTGCAGGACAAGTTGCTTCACAACACTGAGGTAAAGAGCTGCCTCACCCTCCTCTCTGCTCTGCTTGTCAGGGATTCAGGGATTATGATCGTGAATACAGTTTAATATGAGCTTCAGCTGAATCTCTGTAGGAATGGAATTCGTGAGGAGATCTGAATTACAGAGAAAATGGTGGAGATGTGAGAAATGAGCAGCAGCTCTTGTCTGCAGTCTCCATTACCACAGTCTGACCTGTCCGTCCTCTCTGTACTTCATGTCTCCTAATGAGCTCCTTTCCCTCAGAGATTCAGCTAAAGATCTTATCAGCTGTATTCATGATTCCTGACAAGCAGAGCAGAGAGGAGGATGAGACAGCTCTTTACCTCAGTGTTCTGAAGTAACTTGTCCTGCAGTGTGACTAGGACAGGTTTTGTGTGTACTAATAGTACAGCGGCCATTTTATTTCTCCTAATTGCTCCCTAGACAAAACAAACCGATATAACTAATGAAAGGTATTTGGGAATATATTTATAATAAAGTAATATTTAGGTATTTTCATTTTCTTAATTCCCGGAGAACCCCTTTAACAACAGCTCAGACAAGATGGCTGTCCTCTATAATCATGTCCAGAAAAGATCAAAATCAGAAAATAAAACAGATTTGAATAAAAGAATGTGTGTCCATATCTGGTTTTAGGTGGCAGAAAAAAATATAGGAGACAGGTTCCCTTTAAAGGAGTTTGCAATAGATGTATCAATTGTAGTCTATGAGAATGGGGTGAGTACATGATATTACCGTAAAAATGAACTTTGAAAATAAACAGTTTATCCTAATTTCCTGTACTTAGATTGTATACTGGAAATGAGCACAGGTACACCAAACTGGGTTTAATGGTAGTGGGGACAGGATATTATTGGCAAATCATCTTTTACTCAGAAGATAAGAGTATTTTCCTGTCTGCAGCTGTTTATTACGCATGAAGGAATGCAGAAGGTTACCAAACCATTGCTATTATTCATATTTTCTCGAGATGCATTGTCCACTGAATCGAGTAATATTTGTCATGTTAAATGGTAATAATAGAGTATAGCTGGTCAAAGAGGGAAAGACTGTGGGGGACACTAATCAATAATGGCCTAATTTGCGCCAAAAAAATACTAACATTACAAATCAAAAGTGGTGATTTGTGTCAACTCATATATCAAAAGCTTGATTATTTGCCTATTTCTCTTGATTTGCGACATTTTAACGCCTATTTCTCTTGATTTGCGACATTTTAACGCCTATATCAGATGTGACTTTTGTATATTGAAATGCTGAAATTTCAGCCAACCCTGCCAAACCACACCTGCGATATTTGAAGCATATTTGCTACATTTCCACTGGTAAATTGCCACTTTTGTTTCAGACTCGGGACGTTTTTGTTATTGTTTTTTTTTTATGTCAGTTTACTGGCGAAACCCTGTTGTTTTGCTCATTTATATTAGATCAAAATAAATGTGTCCTGTTTTAATACTTACTTATTAATTATTCCCACGACGAGTTTCATAAATATGATTTTTGAGCTGAAAAACCATTTTAAAACTTGTATCCGAACTCGGCTTTGGTTCCGAGGTACCAGTCAGAACCGAAGCCAAGTTTGGATCCCAGAAGTTACTTTATAATCTAAAAAAAACAAACAGAAATTCTTATGACTTATATTTCTATAAATTTGGATATTTAGGGAACCTGCCATGTTGAAGTTGAGTAAAACTGACAAAAAAGTAATGCAACAACAAGGAGTTGTCGGAATCAAATGAAACTTTCTATGTGTGAATGTAATGATTATATCTGTAAGCAGGGGAAGATTAATGATAGACCCTACAGGGAAATTTCTCGGTGGGCCGATGCCCAGGGGGGCACTCAAGCCCTCTTGATGACTACAGGCCAGGTACATAATGATCTGATGCTCAATGGCCACAGGTGCCCTCCTGAACTCATGACTAGAGATAAGCGAATCGAATCGGACGAAATGGAATTCGATCCGAATTTCAGGAATTATTCGATTCGCACCAATTTAGAATTTCCTGTCAATTTGTGGTGATGAATCTTTATTTTCTTTTCACTAAAATGGCGGCTGCACGTGTTTGGACATGGAGAAAGGAACATGAGGGAGGGAGGGATCACCCACAATGCCATGCATGCAGCCAATCAGCAGCCAGCCAGCCCTGTGATGTCATAGCCCTATAAATAGTGTCAGCCATTTTAGAATCTGTCATTCTACAGTGAACTCTGTGCAGGGACAGACGTTTGCAGGCGCTAGGGCAAGTGATAAAAAACCTAGTATCTAGTAAAGTGTTCTACCAGCTATTAGTGTTTTAAAAAAACGTATTATTCGCTTGGTGTTGAACTGAGACAATTATAGCCCGTTGTAGCGTGGATTATTCTCAAGAAAAAGATTATTACTAGGCGTATAGCGCCAAAGTTCTATCTAGTAAAGTGTTCTACCAGCTATTAGTGTTTTAAAAAAACATATTATTCGCTTGGTGTTGAACTGAGACAATGACAGCCCGTTGTAACGTGTATTATTCTCAAGAAAAAGATTATTACTAGGCATACAGCGCCAAAGTTCTTTCTAGTAAAGTGTTCTACCGGCTATTAGTGTTTTAAAAAACGTATTATTCACTCGGGTTGAACTGAGACAATTATAGCCCGTTGTAGCGTGTATTATTCTCAAGAAAAAAGATTATTACTAGGCATACAGCGCCAAAGTTCTATCTATTAAAGTGTTCTACCAGCCATTAGTGTTTTAAAAAAACTTATTATTCGCTTGGTGTTGAACTGAGACAATTATAGCCCACTGTAGCGTGTATTATTCTCAAGAAAAAGATTATTACTAGGCGTACAGCGCCAAAGTTCTATCTAGTAAAGTGTTCTACCAGCTATTAGTGTTTTAAAAAAACGTATTATTCGCTTGGTGTTGAACTGAGACAATTATAGCCCATTGTAGCGTGTATTATTCTCAAGAAAAAGATTATTACTAGGCGTACAGCGCCAAAGTTCTATCTAGTAAAGTGTTCTACCAGCTATTAGTGTTTTAAAAAAATGTATTATTCGCTTGGTGTTGAACTCAGACAATTATAGCCCGTTGTAGCGTGTATTATTCTCAAGAAAAAGATTATTACTAGGTGTACAGCGCCAAAGTTCTATCTAGTAAAGTGTTCTACCAGCTATTAGTGTTTTAAAAAAAACGCATTATTCGCTCGGTGTTGAACTGAGACAATTGCAGCCCGTTGTAGCGTGTTCTAATTTCCTTTTTATTTATTTGATCAAACAGCATGTAAGGCAAAGAAGTGATAGGCCCTGCACAGGGGAGTAGCAGAGGCCTAAATGTTTCTGGCGCAGGCACAGGTCGCAGCAGAGTAAGGGGGTGTGGCAGCAGGGGTAACATTGAGAGGCCAGAGCTCCCGGTCTCATCTAGCGTTCGGGTCTTGACCAGCAACCCAGCGGTTCTTGAATGGTTGACTCGGTCTTCGACTTCGTCCCAAATGACTTCAGAGACCCCCAGTCAAGAATCGCTGGGTTTGTCAGACACAACCCTTAGTTGGCATGGCCCGGGAGCAGGCCCTGTGCGCTCCCCTGTCATAGAAGATCCGCTGGACTACTGGGCAGCCAAACTAGATTTTTGGCCATAATTGGCCGAGTTTGCTCTGGAAAAGCTGTCCTGCCCGGCCAGTAGTGTGGCATCAGAGCGGGTGTTTAGTGCAGCAGGGGCCATATTTACACCAAGGAGAACTCGCCTGTCCACCCAAAATATGGAGAGACTCACCTTTGTCAAGATGAATCAGGCGTGGATCAGCCAGGATTTCCAACCACCAACACCTGATGCGTCAGATTAGATCATTCATGCTGTTTTTTGACAGTTTTTTCTGGCTACCTGCCTCAACAAATATTCTGATGCTGGCATCTGCCTGATGCCACACATCTGATGCCAAGTGCTCCTTCTTACACCCACCATCATCAGCGGCGATGTCGGTGTGCCACTCTGTAGTCTGCTGATGCAGCTGCTACTGCATCCATAATGTCGTCATACCATTCTGTAGTCTGCCGATGATGCTGCTGCTGCTACTACTACTGCCTCCATAATGTCATTGCTCCACTCTAGTCTGCTGCTGCTGCTACTACTACTGCCTCTATAATGTTGTCGTTCCACTCTATGGCCTTCTGATGCAGCTGCTGCTACTGCCTCCATAATGTCGTCGTACCATTCTGTAGTCTGCCGATGCTGCTGATGCTGCTACTACTACTGCCTCCATAATGTTGTCGTTCCACTCTGTGGCCTTCTGATGCAGCTGCTGCTACTGCCTCCATAATGTTGTCGTTCCACTCTGTAGTCTGCCGATGATGCTGCTACTGCTGCTGCCACTTGCACACTTTGTCGTTGTGCCACTCTGTGACCTCGAAAATCTACTAACTGACATTTTCAATCTTGTCGTGATTCTCCTTCACCTCAAAATTCTACTCACTGACATTGTCAATCTTTTCGTTCAGATTCTCCTTCACCTCAAAATTCTACTGACTGACATTTTCAATCTTCTTGCGATTCTCCTTCTCCTCAAAATTCTAGTGACTGACATTGCCAATCTTGTCGTTGGGCCACTGTGCGACCACATAATTTTGCTACTACGGCTGCCTCCACTTCCACGGTCTGTCATTGTGCCACTCTGTGGCCTCAAAATTATACCAACTCTGCCATTTTCAATATGTCATTGTGCCACTCTGTGGCCTCAAAATTATACCGACTCTGCTATTTTCAATATCGTTGTGCCACTCTGTGGCCTCAAAATTATACCAACTCTGCCATTTTCAATGTCGTGCCACTCTGTGGCCTCAAAATTATACCAACTGTGCCATTTTCAATGTCATTGTACCACTCTGTGGCCTCAAAATTATACCAACTCTGCCATTTTCAATGTCGTTGTGCCACTCTGTGGCCTCAAAATTCTACCGACTCTGCCATTTTCAATATGTCATTATGCCACTCTGTGGCCTCAAAATTCTACCGACTCTGCTATTTTCAATGTCGTTGTGCCACTCTGTGGCCTCAAAATTATACCAACTCTGCCATTTTCAATGTTGTTGTGCCACTCTATGGCCTCAAAATTATACCAACTCTGCCATTTTCAATGTTGTTGTGCCACTCTATGGCCTCAAAATTATACCAACTCTGCCATTTTCAATGTCATTGTGCCACTCTGTGGCCTCAAAATTATACCAACTCTGCTATTTTCAATGTCGTTGTGCCACTCTGTGTCCTCAAAATTATACCAACTTTGCCATTTTCAATGTCATGCCACTCTGTGGCTTAAAAATTCTACCTACTCTGCCATTTTCAATGTCGTTGTGCCACTCTGTGGCCTCAAAATTATAACGATTCTGCCATTTTCAATGTCGTGCCACTCTGTGGCCTCAAAATTCTACCGACTCTGCCATTTTCAATATGTCATTGTGCCACTCTATGGCCTCAAAATTATACCAACTCTGCCATTTTCAATGTCGTTGTGCCACTCTGTGGCCTCAAAATTCTA
This sequence comes from Rhinella marina, assembly GCA_900303285.1. Lineage (NCBI taxonomy): Eukaryota > Metazoa > Chordata > Amphibia > Anura > Bufonidae > Rhinella > Rhinella marina. The sequence continues at coordinate 25,382 of ONZH01000681.1, read as the reverse complement.
CCGACTCTGCCATTTTCAATATGTCATTGTGCCACTCTGTGGCCTCAAAATTATACCAACTCTGCCATTTTCAATATGTCATTGTGCCACTCTGTGGCCTCAAAATTCTACCGACTCTGCCATTTTCAATGTCGTTGTGCCACTCTGTGGCCTCAAAATTCTACCGACTCTGCCATTTTCAATATGTCGTTGTGCTGCTCTGTGGCCTCAAAATTTTACTGCTGCTGCCACTTCCACATTCTGTAATTGTGCCACTCTGTGGCCTCAAAATTCTAATACTACTGCTGCCACTTGCACACTGTGCAGGTCAAACTTGACAATGGTTGTCCAGATGTAAACAACCATCTGACAGAGCTAAATCAGACAGTCAAAAGTTCACTTTATCTGTTTTTTTCCCTCCATAGGTTAGCTCTGGCGAGTCCCTTATGGTAACTGTGGAAATTTACTAGCTTCTCAGTGCACGGACTGACAAGTCCCAAGGTATTTCACTAATAGCTGGATATGCATTAACCCATTCCACAGTGTAGAGCAAATACAGAGCAATAACAGTGGAATGAACAGGATAAATTACAATGAACATATAAAATGCAGTTAAACAATATCATTCAGTGTAAGTGTTAATAACCACATACATCATAGTGCAAGTGAAGTCTTCAAAGTGCAATAAAGTAGGGAGTTGATGGTTTTGAATAGCAGCAATAGGGACAAATGTCCATACTCCAAAGTACCCTTGCCCCAGGGCACATGGAACTGTTAAACTCTTGCTGTGTGTGGGTGTACATTATCCTGCCTGAAAATGCCAGTTGACATTTCTATCTGGGTGCATTGTTTTTTATGTCAATGAGTGTAGTTTTGTGGGAAATGATTCAGTAAAACTTGTCAATATAATCCTGTCTAATTTTAGGAGCCTGGTGGGCAGTCCTATTGTGTGACTGACAGCTGTCTCTGTAGGCATGCTCCAACAGAGGTAGATATCAATCACTGAACAGGCCCACCCACTGGACTCCTACGCATCAAATGAATATAAAGAATGATGTTATACTTATTCTTTTACCATAAACCATATATCAGTTTGCACACCTCATTCTACTCTATAACATACTTTCTACAGATGGGACTTCATGGACAACAGGTTCCCTTTAGGTTCCTACAGTGATCAAGTGACAAAGAATGGGAGAGTGTGAACCAAAATTGAGGTGAAACCAGAGACGGGATCAGTATGCTTAACATTTATCATTATATCATATCTTTATATATATTTCAATTGTTGATGATGCTATAGCCATGTATTTCTCCAGGGCTACAAGCCATTCATAATAAATGAGTGAAATCTGCAGGAACCATGGCTTCCTTTTCACAGGAGAAGACGTTCCCAAGGGACTAGCTCATTGTGCCAGTATGCCTGCACACTGTATGTACTGTTCATCTATGTATCACTCCAATCAGCAAGATTGATCTGATAAAACTGTGCTTGGGATTAGCTTCCTGTCCAGGTGTGTCTTTTATTTGTTCCCAAGAGTCACATTGGTCTACCCCACATGGAGTCACTTTGAAAAAAGAAGCAGGTGTATGTTTCTACATTGTTCCAGCCTTAAAATGTCAGGATGTCTTGTGTATATGTTCTTATATAAAGAAGTCTTCTGGTGACAGACCATATTTAATATGCTTGCTTTTGTATCTCCAAACCATCTCGTTAATGAATTATTGTACTTTATGTAGCTCCAAGCAGAGTAGATCTGAAACAAGAGCAGGATGACAAATCAACCAGGAACAACCTCTTCTTTCTGATCCATGAGCACTAGCTTATTTTCTTTTGGAGAAAGACAAGCAAGCAGACATAGTAAATCAACTTCTAACTGGTTAAAATGCTCTGTAAAGGGATTTAACTGAAAATATCTGAAAGTAACAATCAAACTTGGTCGTCATCATCCAACTCAGGCTTCTGAGGCACCACATTTGATGCCACAGGAGTCAAGATACAAGACTTAATTCATAATCACCATGTTTGGCAGCAGTGTTTTGGTTCTTGACCCTCATCAGTATAGAACAGAGTATCCAAGGGCAGCAATCATCCCATCTGAATGGGGACGAATGATCACTACTGTGATTTTTGATCCCATACAGGTTCACTGTTTGTGCTGGTGACAAATGATGATTGAATCTGCTGTATAACTGGTTGGATCACCCAATAAACAAGTTTTTTACTCTTTTGTTTGGTAATTGATGCCATATTTACACATGCCAATTCTGGGGAATGAGTGTTTGTAGGAACATTTGTTTCTGATAATTGGCTGACCCTCAGCCCATCGTTACTGTGATCATTCATCTCCATACAGATTCATTATTTGTCGGCAGCACATCCTTATTTCCACAGGACAATGTGTTGGCAGCAAAAAAGGATGTTACATGCTACATGAATGGTCAGGTTTACCAACAGATGATCATTTTGCTTGCTTGTCGAGTGATCAGCCGTTTCTCATAATGAGTGTTTATAGTATTGTTCGTTCTCGATTGTTGACCTGATCCTCAGCCCATGTAAAACAGATTGCAAGAGACGGTACAGACCGAGGTAGGGGCGTAGCTTAAGGGGAAGCAGCTGCTTTGGGGCCGGCACTCATAAAGGGCCCTTCTGGGAGGAGGATTAAAAGATTTTATTGTCAGGGCCCTCTCAATAGTATTATACAATGACATTATATACAGTGACAGTATATACAGTGACATGACATGCAGTATATACATCTAGAAAATGCACAGAGCAGCTGCCTTACTGGTTTGAAAGAGCGATCATGATCGTCACAGAAGGTTGCTTGGGAGGAAAGGGTTGCAAAAATGTTGCTGTGGTGGGGGGGCCTTCTTCAAAAATTTGCTGTGGGGCCCAGTCAATTCTAGTTACACCAATGGACATAGGTGCTTCTATGCCTACTTTTAAATGGTCAGTAACATTGATCTTTAAATAAAACCCTGAAATAAGCTCCTGTTTCTAATGTGGCAACATATTATGTAGAAGTTTCAATCAGGAGCTACCCCCCAAAGGAATAAAGCTTCTTTATACATTATCATCATATTTAATATTCATATAGGGCTTTCCAGGATTTTAGTATTGATTATTTTCAGGCCATGCTATCAATATCTGATCGACAGTGGGTCCAACACCCTGCACCCCTGCTGATCAGCCATTTCAAAGTAGCTCTGGCACTGAAAGTTGGCACTGGACCTATACAATAAAATATAAAAATATTTAGCATGCAATATTTGCTGTTTTTTTTTAGTCATGTTGCCATCCCCCCAAAAAAATTTATAAAGTGATCAAAAAGTCATATGTACCTCTTGTGGGAGCAAAAAATTAGGCAGGATAAATTTCTACATGCCTATTCGTTGTGTCTACCACTAGTAGATGTTGGGGAATAGCCCAGCTACCCCAATGCACATTAGATTTGTCAAATATCCCATTAGAATAGTCATAAGCCCCCAACATGGCTGTAATGTGTATGGCCAGGTTTATGGTCCACTTTACAATGGTAAGGAATACCTCATTTCTTTGTTCAGATAGTTTCTCGAAGGACTTCGAAGAAGGTCATAGAATAGGGTGGCCTCTATTTGCACTACACACAGCACTCAAGGCTGCCTCTCTGTCCCAGAAGCAATGATTTCATTTCCTTACTGTATTCACACTACCTTTCCTTGATGACTCGTGCCTCCCACACTTTTCCTTAATAACTCATTTGTCTCTCGTCTGCAGTCTTATGAATTTCCTAAAATAGTATTAGAATTACAGGATCTTGTATTAGTTCCCATATCATTTATTTAGACAATAGCATATAAAGCGAGAGAGGAAAACTGAACTTTTGTTTGCTATTGAATCTCAAACAACAAATTTTGCTGCATGTGCCGGCTGTATTCTAATCAATAGTAGAGACTGTAAAAGCCCCATACACATTAAAGGGCCCTTTACAGGGGGTAACTATTGCACAGATTATTGCTAAAGAGCGTTCATAGTAAATGTACTTCAGAACGCATCAGGTAATCCAATCATTTGTGTGCATGCAAAAATGATCATTTACCGACAGCAGATAATACTGTGTAAACACAATCTCCTGCCGGCAAACGAGTCAGTATGGGAAACAGCGATGGCATTAGCGATCGTTCCTCCCCACACTCTGGAGGAATATTGCTGCATGTAAATGCAGTGGTCTCTTCCACCAGCATTCCTTCCCAACTATCTGCTGTAATATGTCCCATGTAAAGGGACCTTAAGGCACATTTACACTGCGCCGACCAGCAAACAGTTATCCTAATGGAAGCGTTCCTTTCCTATAACTGCCTGCTTGTCTCTATGGGTACAAGCAATGGCTACTGCCATCACTTGTCCTCATACAGATTCATTGTTTCTGGGCAACTATTCACACAACACAATCTGCCGCCCAGAAAAAATGATTGAAGTGTCTTCAAGTTCCGCTTCATAGATCATTTCACAAGATGAATGAGTGTTTTGCTTGTTCATCGAGTGATCTGAGGGATCTTTACACTGGCCAATTATCAGGAATGAGAGTTCATATGAACACTAGTCCCCGATAATCAACCTGGAAATTGGGCCATGTAATTCTGCCTTAAAGGGATTGTCCAAGATATGAAAAAAAAATATAGCACTGTAAATCTGATGGGCAGCTATATATAACTAAGTTCAGCAAGTTTTAGGCAAAAAAAAAAATCTATATTTCCTCATTTCCCTGGTTCTCTTCTGGCCTTTGTTTACATGCAATAACAACAATCTCAGCCCCTCCCCCTCTCTGTAAAGGGAGTGAATACAAGTGCTGAGGGACATGTCTGCCTGCTGGAATACTCAGCAGCATGTTGTATGTGTAGGACTACAAGTCCCAGCTGTACAATGACACTGCTGATACACACAGGAAATTCTCCCTACCTGTTCTTGTACAATACAATTCCTCTATAGCTCCTTGCCCAGCATTTGTCTCCTCTCACTGCTGCAGCTACTATTTGTTGTAAAGCCTTGAGCCTTCAGTGTGTTCTGGCTAGGGTGACCAGATCTGGGTTTCTGAAAAGGAGGACACCTTTTTTTTTTTTTTTTTTGGGGGGGGGGGGGGCAGATAGCAGCACGGCAAAGAAAGGGGGCGTGGCCAGTGACGTCTCGTGTACAGACTGTTATCTGAACTCTGAGGCTTGTGCACGAAACATCACAGACCAGGGAGATAAGCTGACATCACAGGTCATGTGACCCTCAGTCAACTCTGAGAAACCAGCAGCTTTAGAAACACACAGTATATGGGAAAGTTGTTATACCTGACAAGTTAGAAACATATAAAGAACAAAAAAATAACTCGGACAACCCCTTTAATGCAGTGTATAGTTCATCCAACAATCTAATATGTATAGGGAGCTCCCAATTCTCCCTCAAGAGATTATGGTTTGTAAAGGTCCAGGCAAAGTGAACATTTTTGCCCAATACTTTTGTTATCACTGGAGATCTGGAGTGTCTACTGAACAGATCTGACTTGGGGGCCACTTCTAAGCGCATTATATAAGTGGGTCCCCTAGGTCTTCACCCTTTAAGCCCTATACAGGGATCTGTACTCCATTGCAGGGGAACCACCAGGCCACTACCTCTGGGAGTAGTCTCTGGTCAGTAGACTGCTGATTCATGGGGGTCAGGAGACACAGGTGTGAATCAACAAGGGACAGGCATAACAGTAGTCAGAAACAAGACTAGGTTAGGACAGGCAGAGGCAGAAGTCAGTACACAGCATAGCGAACAAGACAAATAGCACACTTTTTCAGGAAACTAGACGACTAGAACCTATTGCTCAGGCACCATCCGACAGGGGAAGGAGTCTTAAAGAGGACCTCTCCTGACATGTCTGTTTTAGTAACTATGTACTTTCTCCATATAATAATTCTGGAACATCTTTTTTAACTCTTTATTATTTGTACCAGAATTTTATATGAATGAATTACTAACAGTATGCAGTAAAGGTAAAGCTGAGTGTTTCTTATTAGGGGTGTGCACAGTCTGAAACTGGTAGCACTGATCGGATAATGACAGACTGTGCAAGGACACACCCCGACTGGTAATATCCAGCTGTACCTTTACTGCAGACTGCTGGCAATTCATTTGTAAACTTCTAGTAGTAATAATAGAAAAAATGGCACAACATATAAGAATAGATGCTTTAGCATTTTTATTACATGGGGAGTGCAAGTAGTAAATAAAACAGACATGTCAGGAGATGTTACAAGTCCTCTTTAAATACTCTGAGATAGTCAACCATAGGCTAGGGGAGATTTAGGTGTGCACATTGGTACTTTAAGAGCTGGGGGATGTGCTCTATGGGTAGTGAGAGGCATAGTAGGCAAAAGGCAGGCCTCAGCCTGAGTTGAGTGGACTGTGCAGCACCGTCTGGGAATCCAGGACCAACAGAAGGAAGCAGCAAGGCGCCTGCAGCCAAGGATCACTGGAGAGATCAGATGAGGGCTCTGCAGAAGAACCCACCATGAGGAATAAGGCAGGGGATATTGACTACCAGTATAAATGTAGGCTGCTGCCAGAAGTGTCTGCCAGTAGCTATCTCCTTTCTTCCTACTTACAACTTATACACACTTGGCCAAACAGAACGTCTATGTGTATGGAGAAGTTGGGAGGGAGTGGGAAGATATCATTGTCATCCAAGCGATCATGAGGAGCCGTCAGTTTTCCACCAGTCAATATTTTAGGAGTGTAGCCAGTTTTATATTGTAGTATTGACAGTTTAAACCTTTTTCATTTGGAAGTACTTTTGACAGCTTCTATAATCCACTGTGTAAATTCACATACACGTGGTCTCTCAACTTACAATATTAAATTGGTTCCAGGATCACCATTAGAAGTTGAAACTATTGTAACTTTAGTCCATAACTATATGGAAAAGTAGTAATTGGTCTTGAAGGCACAAAACATTATTCCAAAATAATACAAAATAAAGATGTAGGAAAAATTAGCAGATAACTAAGGAAGATAAAGTAAGTCGTTATATACAACAGTCAGAAAGAGCAGCTGGAAGATGTAAGTGTCTGTCTATGTAGAGGACATGAGCTTTTTTAGGGTTCTGTACAATATATGTAGCAGAAAATAACATGTAGCCACCATCACCTGGTGTTCAAAGAACATGTAGTACCGCACTGTAGTCGCACCACTAGCCACTCAGTACATGCACTTCAGTAATACAGGTGCCTTAGGCTACTTTCACACTAGTGTTTACATTTTCCAGTTTTGAGATCCGGCAGAGGATTTCAATACCCGAAAAAATGCTTCTGCGTTTTGTCCCCATTCATTGTCAGTGGGAACAAAACGGAACTGAACAGAACGGAAAGCTCCAAAATGCATTCCATTCCGTTTTGTTGCATTCTCATACCAGAGAGCAAACCACATGACCCACAATACAAGTCAATGAGGACAGATCAATTTTCTCATACACAATACAAAACTGATCCGTTCCTCATTGACTTTCAATAATGTTTATGATGGATCCGTCATTGCTATGTTAAAGATAATACAACCGGATCCGTTCATAACGGATGCAGATGTTTGTATTATCAGTAACGGTAGCGTTTTTGCTGATCCCTGACGGATCCAGCAAAAAAGCTAGTGTAAAAGTAGCCTTAGGTGCTTTACCAGTATTATTCCACTCAATTTGCAGTGTCCTTTTTTTGAAAAATGTTGTACCCTGAGGCCATTGTAACTTGATGGACCACTTGTATTAGATATTCCATATCTGACATGGTGGTGGTCACACTGAGTTGACACAATGATTGAAAATTCTAAAATAATGTCCATTCAGTTGTATGGAACCATAAAACTGCACTTTTATTGGCACCTATTGCACTTTTGTATGCCTTCACTATTTAACACAGAGACATATAGAATATGTTTTTTTTGGTAGTGTATGAATTCAACAGAAAAAAATATCATGGCATCGTCAACTGAATGACATCCTTAAAGTATTCTCTCCTAGAAGTATTATAAGAGGACAGTATCCTCATGATATGACACCATATGGAATACCACACAGTGGCCTGAACAGAGTCTACAGCTCTATAGTAGATACTGCTATGTACTGTACATCCTCCTGCCTACGGCTCCGCCATGAGTATGAGGCCTTACGCAAACACAAAAGGGGAGGGGAAAATCACCTTTGCCACAAAGTAACATAATCAAGATTTAACTTGGCCTAGTAAAAGTGTAACTTTACCTGTGGCCGGGATGCTTGGAAAGCATAATGATAAGGGGGCTATGTTTGATGACCAACGCAGTAAACATTTTATTGTCCTAGTGACTTTGAGGAGAGATAGATGCTGTCTTGACGTGGTGATTAAATATATACATTCTTTACAATTGCAAATAACCTAAAAATCAGAGATAAGAAAACTAATGGAGGGGAAAAAATAAACAGCATCTCGGATTGTTTGCTGTCTTGTATTAGCTATTGGCATGGGCAGTAAAGTGAAGGTCTTTGTCCACCTTGAAGTAATTTGGTAAAGAAGGAAATTTAAGTGGAAAAAACTTTAGCCAGTTTTTGGTGTGAATCAGGCGAAAGAGGTTAAAGGGGTTGCCCCATAAACTACTTTTCACTCTAAAGTGTATTTTCATAAATTACTCTGGATCCCATTTCTTCTTGATTATTTATTTAATTTTCTTTTTTCAAATTATGTCATTTGTAGTTTTCTTTTATCCCCCATGTTTGAATCCTACTTCCTGGTTTGTCATGTGACTGCTGTTCCATCATGCCTTAAGGCCAGTGGCGTACCGCCCATAGAGGCAGACCACGCCACTGCTATGGGGCCCGCAGCACAGGGGGGCCCGGAGCGCACGGGAGGCCCCGCCCCCTACTCTGCATCATTAAGATGTGTCCTGTCCCTGCGCTCCGGGCCTCTCCTGGCCCCCTCACCTCTGCTCACCGCCGCAACCCGGACGTTCCTGTGCGCTCCCACTTGCCCCGCCTCCTCCCTCATGCCGCCGGCTGCTACTGGACTCTTTTGCAGCGCGGCGAAAGAGGAGAAAGAAGACCAAGGCCCAGGCCCCTCCAGAGTGGCGTCAGGACAATGTACAAGTAAATGTAAGTTTTTATGTGTTATGTGTATGTATGTGTGTGTATGTATGTATGTGTGTGTGTGTGTGTGTGTATGTATGTGTATGCATGTGTGGGTATATGCATATACTGTGCCAGACAATATACATTATACCTCTACTGTGTATATACTGTATATTGTACAGCGTGGCGCAGGGGTTATATTGTCCGGCATGGTGTAACCGCCATGCATTTGTTGTACAGTATATATTGTAATCCCTGTACCATGCTATACAATGTACAGTATAATCCATACACCATACTGTATAATATACAGTATAATCCATACACCATACTGTATAATATACAGTATAATCCGTACACCATGCTGTATAATATACAGTATAATCCATACACCATACTGTATAATATACAGTATAATCCATACACCATACTGTATAATATACAGTATAATCCGTACACCATGCTGTATAATATACAGTATAATCCATACACCATACTGTATAATATACAGTATAATCCGTACTCCATGCTGTATAATATACAGTATAATCCGTACACCATGCTGTATAATATACAGTATAATCCCTGCACCATACTGTATAATATACAGTATAATCCCTACACCATGCTGTATAATATACAGTATAATCCCTACACCATGCTGTATAATATACAGTATAATCCGTACGCCATGCTGTATAATATACAGTATAATCCGTACACCATGCTGTATAATATACAGTATAATCCGTACACCATGCTGTATAATATACAGTATAATCCCTACACCATGCTGTATAGTATACAGTATAATCCCTACACCATGCAGTATAATATACAGTATAATCCGTACACCATGCTGTATAATATACAGTATAATCCATACACCATGCTGTATAATATACAGTATAATCCGTACACCATGCTGTATAATATACAGTATAATCTGTACACCATGCTGTATAATATACAGTATAATCTATACACCATGCTGTATAATATACAGTATAATCCCTACTCCATGCTGTATAATATAAAGTATAATCCGTACACCATGCTGTATACTATACAGTATAATCCGTACACCATGCTGTATAATATACAGTATAATCCGTACACTATGCTGTATAATATACAGTATAATCCGTACACCATGCTGTATAGTATACAGTATAATCCGTACACCATGCTGTATAATATACAGTATAATCCGTACACCATGCTGTATACAATACAGTATAATCCGTACACCATGCTGTATAATATACAGTATAATCCGTATACCATGCTGTATAATATACTGTATAATCCCTACACCATGCTGTATAATATACAGTATAATCCCTACACCATGCTGTATAATATACAGTATAATCCATACTTGTGGCGGCCCCCATTCAGTATAGCGTCTCCTTAATTTAAAAAATAAATAAATAAATCAGTAGCTTATGTATACATTTCTTTATGGGCAAATGGGGGTGTGGCATGGGAGGAGCCAGGGCAGCATGTGGGATGGGCCGGGGTAGTGGGCGGGGTTAGGGGCCCCATTCAGATTCTTGCCCAATGATTTCTATGTACGCCCCTGCTTAAGGCAGTGAGATGTGTCAAATCATGTGATACTAAACACAGCTCTTGTTCTTACCACTGAGGCTTCCCACGTCCTATATCATAAGGCTCCAATGCCGGATGTAACCAACAGCAACTGAAAATTGAAATTGATTTGCAAGGGTAGGTTAATAACTTTTGAAAAAGGCAGTTTTGATAAGTGGTGGTATTTGGGGAAAGTGGTATAACAGATATATCTGTTGGGTGGGATACATTTCTATTAGTGGCACAACTCCTTTAACAATACAAAAAAATTATGAAAATGATGAACTATTGCACACTATGAATTCCTCCAGTAAATCCATGAGAGGCTCTTGGAATATATTCAGAGATGATCTTTAGTCAATGATCAAGATTGGGCTTAGTTCACATAGAGGATTTGCCTACAGCAACTCCAACCTGTGCTTTTACTCTGGGATCCATGGCCAAAATCCATGTAGAATTTTTGCCATGGATGCACCATGGATCAGCAGGATGACTAGACTCACTGGTATTCAAAAGAGCTAATTCATGGCTTTTCAGTGCAGAATCGGTGAAAATAATGCATATCCTTATTATTCTCGTAGATAGAGGGGAGGACAAAAATCTTTGCAGATATTTTCCACTGTATGGGAAAGGCAATGTCGAAACATTGACTTGTATAGAAGCTGAATTGAAAGTGAATTTTATGCATATTTCAGGTGATTGCGTGCTCAAATCCACAACGTGTGAACTTAGCATTATAGGGGTTTTCTGAGACCGAGAAAAATGTAAAGGCAAAGAATGTGCTAAAAAAACCAAAGATGCCATCCTTACCTGTCCAGCACTGCCACTACCCAGCGGTATTTGTTTCTGGCGCTGCATCAGTGATGTATCCAACTACCCCATATGACCAATGGTTGGCTGCAGCAGTCACTTGAGGTAATCAGGGACATCATTGCAGCACCAGATGGGTGTGGAGCACTGTAGTGGCAGCACTGGAAAGACAGGTGAGTATGGGTTCTTCTGTTATTTATAGCACGTCTTAACACAAATTATTGGGGGACTTAGAAAATCCCTTTAAAGGGAACCTGTCATCTCTGAAACACTCCCTGAGCTAGAGTAAGAGATGTATAGTGTAAATGATGCTGAATCCGAATATGTAAGTTTTATCTTCATACTCACTTCCATTCTGATTCTGTGCGCCCACAAACCTGCAGTAAAATGCACTCACTGGACTCTTCTTTGAGTCCTCTCCATTATGTGCGTGAGCACTGGAGTCCAGTGAGTGCATTTTACTGCAGGTTTGTGGGAGCACAGCGTCGGAATGGAAGTGAGTATGAAGAAAAAACTTACATATTCGGATTCAGCACCACTTACACTATACAACGCTTACTCTAGTTCAGGGGGTGTTTCGGAGATGACAGGTTCCCTTTAAGCAGTTCACGAACATGTGATGTGATTTTTGATAAAGCCATAAACAGCCAATTAAAAAAAAATAAGAATAAATGAAAAAGTACTTTAATGCAATTTTCTGATAGCTTTTTTAGGTAGAAATCAGGAACTAGATGTCCATATGAGCATATTAGCACTACTTAGCGTGTTTATTTCAATGGATGGAGCGGGACAGACAGTTCTGGCAGCAGGTTATTTTCCAAGGATCAGTATTTTAAAATCCAACATGCAATCCTCATTTTGACATCTGCTGAAGGATACACCAAATTCTCAAAGGAGGTTTCCCATTCAATACCCCTTTCTATAAGTTAGAACAGAGAGCCACAAACAAGCTGTCATTCTTTCTCTGGTTGAACAGGTTAAGACATGCTTTACATAGATGGATTTTTTAGGGAATGAACGTCTGAGAGCATCCCTCCACTGACAAAATGTTTCTCGGTAGTGCTCCTTGGAAGAGGAGAATGATAGAAGAATCTAAAAAGTAAATATAATGATACATATTCAAAATGGTAAATCCTGTGTGCTACCTGAGCATTGTTTGTGCACTTATTTTTACCCAGTATAATGAACCACCACTAGATACTGCTGAGTATTGACTCCCAAATAAGGTTCTTCCTTAGAATCCTCCCTTTTTGCCCAACCTATCTATGCTGGAGCCAATAAGCAGTTTTCCAATTGCCTGTCTCAGAGATACCTTTAGATAGAAAAAGGCAAACACCTGGGACAACAACAAATAACAGATGAATGAAGACCCGGACATCAAAGTTTCTTTACAAAGCTCTGAAGTGTAATCAAGGCTGTGAACCTGGGTTAAAATGTCACAGGAAGGCTACCATAAGGAACATTTATCAGCGTAATTCCCACACAGTCAACAAATAAACTGTCACCATGTAAATAACTGCACTTATGGAGATGAACGCACCAGATCTGCTTATGACCCTACTACTGCCAATGAGTTTCATATTTAAGATTTTCATATTATTTTTCATTTTAAGTTAAATTGTTAAAATTATAAATTGCTAAATCAAACGCAATTGTTTTATTGATCATTGCAAAGTACTTTGATGTAGACTACCAATAAAATCATAAAAAGGATACTGCAAGAAGCAAGAGGAAAGTCTAATATTTGGGAAAGTGATGGCATCTCTCACAGAGATCCTGATATGGTGCTGAAACTCAAATACATTGCAGATAACCTAGATAATTGGCAAATTGATGATTGCTCTTTAAAGGCCATCTGTCAGTAGGTTTGTACCTATGAAACTGGCTGACCTGTTGCATGTGCGCTTGGCAGCTGAAGGCATCTGTGTTGGTCCCATGTTCATATGTGCCCGCATTGCTGAGAAAAATGATGTTTTAATGTATGCAAATAAGCCTCTAGGAGCAATGGGGGCGTTACTGTTACACCGAGAGGCTCTGCTCTCTCTACAACTGACACGTCCTCTTTGTTTGACAGGACCATGCATAATGATGTTTTCGCTGCCTGACCGAGTCAATCAGAATAGAGAAGGTGCGGCATTTGCAGAGAGAGCAGAGCCACTAGATGTAACGGTATCCCCCCCCCCCCCGTTTCTCCTATAGGCTTATTTGCATATATTAAAACATAATTTTTCTCACCAATGTGGGTGGGAGCCATATAACAATGTTACATACACATTGGTCACAAGTAGCCAGAAAGTGTCCCACTCCTTTAATGTTCATGAGTCCACCATCAGGAGAACACTGAACAACAATGGTGTGCATGGCAGGATTGCAAGGAAAAATCCACTGCTCTTAAAAAACAAACAAAAAAAACCCCAAACATTGCTGCCCATCTTCAGTTCTCTAAACATCACCTGGACAAGCCAGTAGGTTATTGGTTAATGAGCGTTATTGAGAAGCATAATGTTTGGAGAAAGGAAAACACTGCATCCCATCTGTGAAACATGGTGGTGGCTGTATCATGATTCGGACATATTTTCCTGCATCTGGGCCAGGATGGCTTGCCATCATTGATGGAACAATGAATTCTGAATGATACCAGCAAATTCTAAAGGAAAACACAAGACGTTCAACCAAAGAATGGTTAAAGAAGAATAAAGTTAACATTTTGAAATGGCCAAATCGGAGTCCTGACTTTAATCCAGTATAAATGTTGTGAAATGACCTGAAGTGAACAGTTTATGGGAGTAAACACACTAATATAACAGAGCTGAAAGTGTTGTGTGGCTAAAATTGCTTCAAGTCAACTGTGCAGGACTAATCACCAATTCCCAGAAATATTTAATTGCAGTTATAGATGCACAAGGGGATCACACCAGATACTGAAAGCAAAGGGTCACATTATTTGCCACTCTCAGATGTCATATTGGATCATTTTCCTCAATAAATAAATTACCAAGTATAATATTCTTTGCTCGTTTGATTTAGTTAGAGATATTGGCTTTGTATTGTTTAAAAGCTGACACTCCAAGCTTTCAAACAATACCAGAATGACAGCAATATCTTCAGTACATGGGAAGATATCACTGTTGAAAATCGGGATGCAGTGAATGACGCTGAAAGTGAAAGTAAAAGCAGGTTTTACCCGCAATTATTCCTGACACTATTTGCAACAGTTATATCTCCTGCTTATCTTGGGCTAATGCTGTCATTGGACACATGGAATGCCAGCTTTCAAACAAGACCAGGCCCATCTAGCTGCTACCAATCAGGAGATATCAGCAGCTAAAGCAGCCCCCTCCCCTTCTTCTGCCAGAGTCCAGCTCAAGCAGAACAGTTAAGTACTCTTCCCACAGCCCGAACTGAGCTCAGGCAGAACAGTTAGGTGGTTAAGGACATGTTAGAAAAATGGATGTAGTTTAAGGTCAAATATATATATATATAGATATATACATAAAGGTATATTTATGCTTCTGTTTTACTGCAGAGTATTTGCTGAGATGTTACCAGTATACATAAACATGGAGGTTTCTGAAGGACATTTCACTGAAAGTAATAAAAAGTGTAAACAAGTATATAAAAGAGTATATTGTGAAACTCCTGTGCCCATTGCAACTCTCTATACACTTAGATGGACACAATGAAGGGAAGTTTTGTTTTTGTATGAAACTTCCCTTCAGGGCTTCAGTATTCAATGTAATTGTGGAAAACAAACACAAAGGAAAAATAAAAGGAAATCAAAATATAATTTACAAATTATTGATATAACATGCAAGTCAAGACATTCAGTAAACTAGATGTATCCATATTTATCTGTCACAAACAGTATTTTCACACAGCAGGTTTGTTACAGAAATTTTTGTGACTGAAAAATCAGTTCTAATCCAATCTGCAAGCCTCAATTCAATGAATGAAACAGATGTAGAATTTTTTGTCTGCTATATATGTTTAAAGATATTTTATTGGAGTTTCCTCTTAGTCAGACAAAATTACAAGTAATGTTTACAGAATACAAAAAGCCCACGACTTATACACATTTAGTGATACTACATAAAGATGTAAAACTCACAGTTTTCTATTGTATCGTTGAAACAAAAATATTCTCAATCCCGATGGAGCTATATCTTCGACATTCTACATACAGCAGATGCAATCTTGGGATTTACAAGCAAATGAATATATCCTCAAATAAACAGACAAGCGGGTAAGTGGTACGAGGGGAAGGGAAGGGGAGGGAAAGGGTTTAGGTAAGTGGGACAGGGTGGATAACTTCCATGTTAGAACCAAGCACTTCCTACATTTCTTGCTAGTGGAGAAATGTTAAAAGATGGTAAGATAACAGTATGCATATATGTCAACGGCGTATCTAGGATTTCTAAAATTGGGTTTCTCATATAAGAAGGTCATGTCAATTAAAATTAAAGGAGGACACTAGGCAGGCATTTCCAAAAGTATGTCTTGAAAGCTCAAGAAGGAGCTTGGGGAAATTTTCTATATTTTTCCCATGGTGACCATGTTTTAGCAAAGATCTGGTGTTTCCCCGTCTCCCAGGCGGCAATTTGTTCCATACGGTAAACATCATCACATTTTTGGGTCCAGCAATTTAAAGGAGGTTTTATATCTTTCTTCCAATGGGAAGCTATAAGTATTCTCGCTGAAGCAAGCAAGGAGGAAATCAACTTATTATGTCCAAGACAGTTTCCAGTCCGGTCTAGGAGATTTAGTAAGCAAATTCTAGGGTTTAACGGAAATGTGGAGCCTATTACTTGTGAGATGACCTGGCAAATTTCCTTCCAATATATACTAATTATTAGACATTCCCACCAAATGTGGAAGAAAGTGCCAGTAGAGGATCCACATCTCCAGCAAAAAGCATCTACATTTGGGAGCATGAGTTTTAGCCTCTGAGGTGTGTAATACCACCTTGTCAGAATTTTATAATAATTCTCTTGTAGCCTAACACAAGTGGAGATTCGCGATGTCATTCTCAGTAATCTACTCCTCTCTTCTCTGGTGAACGTGTGTTGCAAGTCTGTTTCCCATTTGGATAAAAAATGCATCACCTCAGGAGCTGAACTAGACACCAGGGAAGTGTAGATAGCTGAAAGCTTACTCTTTGGTTCCCTATTGACCAGCGCCATAGATTCAAACGTCGTCAGCTGGGTACATATGTCCTTATGAGGTAGTTTCCTAACATGTTGGGATAAATGTAGAAGATGGAGGGTAGAGAGGGAGCGCAGGTCAGGGTGATGTTCCCAGTTTCTCTCTAAAGATAGATTACTGTCCATTATGTCGGCTAGGGAGAGTGTTATTGATTTATGTGTCTCCGTAAGGGATGTGCGGAACTGGGGGGCCGAATTCCAGAGGATATCAGATATTCTCAATGTAGGAGAGAGAGGGAGTGACAGTAACGTTGTTTTCAGCTTAGAGAACCATATCCTTAAGATGTTTTTCGTAATAGGATTAGATATCTTTTTAAAATCAGTATCTCCGTTATCCTCTTTAAACAATAGTGATCTTAATGGAAGCATAGTTGCGCTACTTTCTGCCTGCAAATCCAGTCTATTTTCTGGGTTTCTCAACCAATCCAGACATCTCTGGCCTATTACTGCTCTATAGTAAAGTTGAAAGTCAGGAAGTCCCATCCCTCCCTGTCTGGCAGACTGAATCAGAAGAGGGTAAGGTAATCTTGGTCTAGATTTGTTCCATAGAAAACAAGATAGGACCTTACGAAGTCGAGCGAAGAATTCCGCTGGAATGCGGATTGGTAGAGTCTGGAGAAGGTACAAAACCTTCGGGGTAATTACAGTTTTCAGCAGAGACCTTCTGCCAAACCAGGAGGGGAAAGAGACACCCCAAGAGTCTATCAATTTGGACAATGTCGTGGGCAAATCTTTGAAATTTTTTTCATAGAGCGAATCTAGCTTAGCAGTGAGATGTATCCCCAGAAATTTTATCGACCCACTTGACCACTGATACGGGGAGCCCAACGCTAGGACATAATGCGTCAAAGGATCCAATGACACATTTAGTACTTGGGATTTGGTTGGATTAATTAAAAAGTTTGATAAGTCTCCAAACAAGGAAAACGTAGCTTGTATAGCCGGAAGCGCCTGATGGGGATTCGTTATAATGAGCAGCAAGTCATCTGCAAAGGCAGCAGCTTGATGATGCGTAGCACCCACCTGCAGCCCCTGAATTCTCTCATCCTGTCTAAGATGTTGCAGTAGGGTTTCAATAACCAAAACGAATAGTAGCGGGGAGAGAGGGCAGCCTTGTCTCGTCCCGTTGTTTATGTGGAAGGGGGGGGAGAGAGTTGAATTAACCAATACTCTAGCCGTGGGGCTATGATACATAGCCATTATAGCCTTGATAAGAGATGGGGGAAATTTAAAGCTATCAAGCACTTTAGTCATATAAAGCCAATCCACTCTATCAAAGGCTTTTTCCGCATCTGTACCTAAAAGAATCAGTGGGATTCGTTTACTGTGGGCATGATGTATCAGATGCAGAAGGCGGATTGTATTCATACGACTCTCTCTCCCCGCTACAAACCCCACCTGCTCTACATGGACAAGAGTAGGAAGTAGAGGCTGCAATCTTAAAGCTATCATCTTAGCATATAGTTTTAAGTCTGTATTTAATAAAGAGATCGGTCGATAGCTCGCACATGCTGTATGATCTTTGCCCTCCTTGGGGATAATGGTTACTGTGGCGTGCAGCATCTGATTTGGAAGTTGCAAGCCTGATAGAGCATCATTACAGACAGATAAGAGCCGTGGTAGCAGGATCTCTTGAAAGGTTTTATAATACATGAGGGGTAGTCCATCCGGGCCTGGACTTTTATGCAAGGGTGTGGATTTAACAGCCGAAGCCAGCTCGGTTAATGTGAAAGGGAGCGACAGGGTCTCTATTTGCTCAGTGGTCAAGTGGGGCAACTTCAAGGGTTTAAGCCATTCATCAATTCGAGCTGCTCTACTAATCCTTGTTTGTGGGTCCTCATGGGATCTCAAGTTATATAATTGTTGATAAAACTCGCTGAAGCGTTTTGCTATTAATTTAGTAGTCTGCAGCTGTCTGGAGTCAATAGATGTAATTGAAGATATGTACGAACGTGCCTTATGTTTTTTAAGCTGGGATAGCATGAATTTTGAAGCTTTGTCTCCATGAGCAAAGTATTTGTATTTCATGGACAGAAATAGTTTTGCAGACTTACTATTAAGCAAGTTTTTCAGCTCAGTTCTATAACTCCCTAACTGTTCTAACACGTCTTGGGTTAAACTGCGCTTGTGTAGTCTCTCTAGCTCCTGTATTTTTGTTAATAATTTAACTACCTCTTCCTCTCTCTTCTTTTTGACATATGTGCCCAAAGAGATGAAATGGCCGTGGATGACGGCTTTGTGTGCCTCCCAAAGCAATCCCGTCGAGGCAGAAGGAGACTCATTCTCAGAGAAGTACCTTTTTAGATGTTGTGTCATGTCACGGACATGCTGAGAATTACTGATAAGGGTCTCATTTAACCTCCAGCTGAACTCAATCCGTGGAAGGCCCACAAGTCCCATCTCGATGAAGACAGGGGCGTGATCTGAAAGGAGAAGACTGTCAATAGAGGCTTTATAACATGTTGACATGAAAAACGGGGAAGCAAAGATATAGTCTAGACGTTGATAAGACCTGTGTGATGTAGAGTAGAACGTATAGTCTTTAGTGGTAGGATGTAATGATCGCCAGACATCTACCAAGCCAGAATCGGCTAGGTCACGTCTTGTTTTCCGTAATGCCGTCTGGGAGAGGGAGGTCAGCCCTGATGAACTATCCATGTTCGGGTGAAGTACCAAATTAAAATCACCTCCAAGTATCACAATACCTTCAGCAAAACTACGGAAAGTGGCCAACATATTGGAGATCCATATATGCTGAGAGGTATTGGGAACATATACGTTTCCAAAAGTATACAATTGCCTACCTATTGTGCCCTTAATAAAGATGTATCTACCTTCTTTGTCTGCGTGAGTCGAATGCACCACCAATGGCAAATCTTTATGAATAGCAATGGAAGCTCCTTTAGAGGCAGAGCCTGGGGAAAGACTATGAAACCATTGGTTGTAAACAGTTCTCGTTAAGTTAGGTACATGGTTAACCCTGAAGTGGGTTTCCTGGAGAAAAGCAATTTTAACACGTTTTTTTATGAAGAAAGCGAATAATTTGAGACCTCTTAGGCGGTGCATTCAACCCACGGACGTTAAAGGAACAAACGATCGCCGTAGCCATCTATCCATCCGTAAAGATGAAGGAACAAAGCGGAATTACACATACTGTATCTTGTAAAGGAAGTGCATCTTAACACTAAATAATACCAAATGTAAATAACGATATTAACTGAAACCTGATATATAGGTACATGAGGTGCGCACAAAGTAGTGCAAGTGAGTAAGAGGAGGAGAGTAGCCATTTAAATGACCACTGGGTGGAAGAACGGATCTAAGAATGTCCCATTATGGGTCCGATGTTCCAAATCAGTCATAGTGTGGCGTATTAAATAGTGTAATCGGTATGTAGAGTACGACCTAGAAAGGGTCAATGAGAAATGTAAGAGGGAGAGATAGCCTAGCCTCTAGTGTGAACGCAATATTCATGTAAGTTAAGAGGCATGGGGTAGCTCCATTCTGTATACCCTTAAAACAGAGTAGGAAAAATAGGAGAAAGCGCAGATTGGAAAGTGACAAAGATAAAATAGGATAATAACTAGAGTCAACAAATAAAAAGGAAAGTAAGGCAGATATGTGAACTAACGGTTCATGTGCTATTGAGGCCCCTGCAATTGTCGGTCAACAGCAGGGTGGTAGCCTTCTAGATGAAGCTAAGAAACAGTGACAGAGGCGTGTAGTAGCAGTTGTTGAGAATACTGTAAAACAGTCAGTCTTCTACTCAGCCGTCTGTGTCCACCTGGAGCCTCTTGGGAGTAAGTCTGTCCACTCTTCTTTTCTGTCGCAGCTGTTTCGCTGGACGCGACGGGGTCCAAGGGGAGACAAATGGCAAAGGCGGTAAATCCGCAAGATCTTGCGCGGCATTCCAGTCAGGGATGTCCAATGATGATAGGTCCAGGGTATCACATACCTTTTGTATGTCGGCGTGTGATCGTATTATCAGTTTTCTTCCCGGATTGTTAATCAAGAGGCCGAATGGATGCAGCCATCTGTAAGTGAGAGACCTCCCTCTCAGTGCTTCTAGGAGAGGTTTCATGAGACGCCGCTTCTGAAGCGTCATCGGTGATAGGTCTTGAAAGATCTGAACTCGATTTCCCGCGAAATCTATAGTAGGTGAAGATCTCACTGCTTGTATTATGGCTTCTTTGGTTTGAAAATGGACCAATCGACATATTACGTCTCTCGGGGGCTCATTTTGCTTAGGTGGAGGGCGGAGGGCCCTATGTGCTCTGTCCATTCCTAAGTCGTATGACGCTTCTGCCCCTAATATAACAGCAAACAACTCTGAGAGAGACGCCATTAAATTCTCTGGCAAGATAGATTCTGAAAGGCCCTTTAGGCGCAAGTTGTTTCTGCGGCCACGATTGTCTTGATCTTCAATCAGACTATATAAGTGATTGACATGAGCCTATGTGTTGTCCAGGCTCGTGTTGACAGCCTTGCCAAAGTCCACTATTGCCCCCTGGTTTACCTCGACTGTATCCACACGTTCTGAGACTTGTTTGAGGTCCTGCTTTATCTCCTGGAGGTCCCGTCTAAGCGGTTCCAAAGCGTCCGATATCAGGGATTTCATAAAGGCCCTTGAAACAGGGAGTCGGTCTTGCAGGCTTGCGTCGTCTCCCTCGCTCTCTCTGTCCCCATCCGAATCAGCCGAGAAGTCTCTTGAGGGAGGCGCCTCCTCCTCCCTCGCCATCTTGCCGCTCGTGGCCTGTGAAGTAAGCCCGTTTTTTTTCATGAATCTATCCATGTCACCGGCTCCAGACACAGATTTTTGTGGGCCAGGGGTGTTCTTCGTCTTGTCCTTAGTTGGTTTTCCCATAGTGGTAGCCTTGTTAATGCTGAAAATCTCCGTTTTCACCCGGTCAGGAGAAGAGCTCACAGAATCATGTGCGCTCGGCTCCGCGGCTAGGCTCCGCCCCCCTTGTCTGCTATATATGACTATACCTTAGATATCGCAATGCTATACCAACCATGAAGAAATGACACATACATGAAACTATATGCACAGTAACATAACATAGACAAAAATACTTCTCCTTCTCCTCAGACATTGGCCTATCATTTAAATTATGTTTTTATGGTGAACAAATTTTTAAAGAATTTCTGGTGATTTTTAAAATGTCACTATCTAGGCTACTGGTTTTAATTAAATGCTTCCTAAACAGAACTTCCTGTTCTGTACAGATCATTTTTCAGTAGCCATTTTATTATCATCACAGATAGGATTACAATGACAGATATCGCCTATATATAGATAACACATGGTCCACCATTTGCAATAGGCAATATCACAATTTATCTACTCCCTCATGACCTGTTCACAGGCCGCATAGCATGCCTTAGAGAAGTCTGTATTGTCCTCTCCTGTCTATTGTGTTTGTGGGCCATGTAAATGCTCTTAAAGAAGAGGAAGTCTTGACATATTATAGGCATAGTGGCCAGTGTGAAAACACTATGATATATTTTTTTTAAATATAGCCATGGGTTCATGTAAAATGTTTAAAAACCACCAAAAATTCTAAACATTTTTTAACATAGAACATATTTAAACATTTTCTGATGACACATTCCCTTTAAAATAAGAATGAAGATCTTCAGATATTTTCTTTCATCAAGATTTGAATATTGAATTTGAATATTATGCTTATTTCTTTAGCACATGACTTGATTATTCTGTTTGATGAAGTAATTTTTAGGCCATGTAGGCCCTGATGATCAATATAATTCTTAAAAAAATGCTATCTGCTCAGCCATAGATGCTAGATGCATCCAGATTTTCAAAGATGAGACTGGAGATGACCAAGGATAGATGACCACTAACCATCCATTATAAATACATGTAATCTACTTGGATGTTCAAGTAGAAGAAACATAATTTAGGGAGCACATGAATGGTTTCTAATGCAGGCTCTACATTACCTAATTCTAAGTTTTTGAAGGCATTTCATGAGTTGTTCATGGAAGGACACATTTCTCATTGATTTTCAATGTCAGTGACACCTGTGTCCATTTGAGATTTTCCATATTACCTATTCCATCAGTAACTAAGCATGGTACAGTTATTTAGTGTATCAACATAGCAGTCATCTAGGGAAAATTCATGTAACTAAACACAGGAACAAAATATGCAAAAAGAACCATATAAATGTCAGCCACAATCAATTACAAGCACTTTATTTGTCAGAAAACACAAAGCCTGCAGAAAATAGCTACAATTGTTGGAAGTGGTCTTAGGATATCCAAACACTTTGGTAATATATTTTATAATTGTCTCTAAGGAATAATTTATCTAGTACAATATAACAGTGCAGAAAATAAGTGGCTATCACCAACCACAGTACCACCAACTCATATAGTATTATGTGTTAAAGGGGCAATAGCACCTAAAAAAGCTGAACTTGGTAAAATGTTAAAAGAGCAACTAAACTTTTATTTAACTTTTTAAATGTCTAAAATGTCCCAAATGCCCTAAAACCATGCTTCTAATATATTTCATTTACAGATTTTGCCTTTTTACTAAAAAAAATTGGCACCCAAAGTCCTGATTTCTACTGTGCTGTAAATTCACTATACTTGCACATCACTGAATTCCCAACTGTGTGTGGAGTATGGATTCGTTGTACTGTAGGAAAGTAGTTAGGCTCAGGAGAGGCAGTTCTGTTAGGAACCCATCTGCAGAAGCCATCTTGACGTTGGTAGATGGGCCGGACACACGTTTAATCAAAAGTGTGCGCAAAGAGCTTACATTTTTCATGTATAATAGGTATAGTACCACTTTAATCCAGAATAATCCCTAATTCTTTTTTTTAATGCATAAAGGTGTGCTGCCATACGTATTTTATTTGTTGTCTGGATGTTAGCTTTATGGATGTGCACCTGTGACTTTGGATGTGCTAGTCTAAATTTTCTTGCAGTGTGTTTGGAGGGTAGCAGCCTCCTTTAGATTAAGCACTCCCCACTATAAATGTAGTTGGTTCCTACACTGCCCTGAACACTGTAGGCTTAGGTTAGGCCCAGGAGAGGCAGTTCTGTTAGTGTTAGGTACTAGAGATGAGCGAGTAGTGAAATATTCGAAAGTTCGAAATTCGATTCGAATAGACTGCGAAATTCGACTATTCGACCGGATATCGAATCCCATTAAAGTCTATGGGAAAAAAATGCTCGCCACTTGGAAATCTCAATTCGACCACTTGGAGGTCACCAAGTCCACCCTGGAACCTCAGAAAAGGATGCCAACACTGCTGGAATGCAACTGGGACAGCAGGGGAAGCATGTCTGGGTGCATATAACGTGCCCAAGTCGCACTATTACGCCACTATCACAGCCTCTCAACAATACACTCCAAACACAATCTAACCTCTCTGTAAAGTGAGACCATACAAGGAAACCTTCTTTCCTCTACATTGCCATGGACCCCAAGCCAAACTAGACAAAAAAGAAGATAAAATTCTGCACCCCTTAAAATCACGTTGCCTATGACAACCACAGATGGCATAGGCAAGGGGGAAAGCAAATAGACCCCACCCCTAATTGTCATTGTGTGTGTGTGTGTGTGAGATGTGGTCAGACATGTCTTCTTTAAAATGTAAAAACAACTCAAACACATGCAGAAGCCTTAAAATGCCCAAATTGTTGGCGCTTGAGATGTCAGTGACCCGACCTGGCCCAGTGTCATGTCTAGCAGGTAAAGCAGTGGGGATGTTGAGGGATGCGTAGGACCGCAAAAGGCAGGAAGAGGCCGTGGGCTGGCCAGAGGCTCATGGAAAATTTTGTGGAGGCCCAAGAGGTGAGACGTCTTAAAAATTGTGTGGAGGCTAAAGAGGTGAGACCTCTTAAAAATTATGTGGAGGCCCAAGAGGTGAGACCTCTTAAAAAATTTGTGGAGGCCCAAGAGGTGAGACCTCTTAAAGATTTTGTGGAGGCCCAAGAGGTGAGACCCTCTTAAAGATTTTGTGGAGGCCCAAGAGGTGAGACCTCTTAAAGATTTTTGTGGAGGCCCAAGAGGTGAGACCTCTTAAAGATTTTGTGCAGGCCCAAGAGGTGAGACCTCTTAAAGATTTTGTGAGGCCCAAGAGGTGAGACCTCTTAAAGATTTTGTGCCCAAGAGGCCCAAGAGAGGTGAGACCTCTTAAAGATTTTTGTGGAGGCCCAAGAGGTGAGACCTCTTAAAGATTTTGTGGAGGCCCAAGAGGTGAGACCTCTTTAAAATTATGTGGAGGCCCAAGAGGTGAGACCTCTTAAAGATTTTGTGGAGGCCCAAGAGGTGAGACCCTCTTAAAGATTTTGTGGAGGCCCAAGAGGTGAGACCTCTGTAGAAGACCTCTTTTTGTGGAGGCCCAAGAGGTGAGACCTCTTAAAGATTTTGTGGAGGCCCAAGAGGTGAGACCTCTTAAAGATTTTGTGGAGGCCCAAGAGGTGAGACCTCTTAAAGATTTTTGTGCAGGCCCAAGAGGTGAGACCTCTTAAAAGATTTTGTGGAGGCCCAAGAGGTGAGACCTCTTAAAGATTTTGTGGAGGCCCAAGAGAGAGATTTGTGAGAGACCTCTTAAAGATTTTGTGGAGGCCCAAGAGGTGAGACCTCTTAAAGATTTTGTGCAGGCCCAAGAGATTTTGTAGTGAGACCTCTTAAAGATTTTGTGGAGGCCCAAGAGGTGAG